>QBDW01005164.1:0-17863 GCA_003261595.1 Maconellicoccus hirsutus | reverse complement strand
TAGCATTTAATTTTAAAAATGTAAATAAAAATTTAAATCACTACACTACACTCATATAATTATTTTAAATTTATAGGTAGGAAGTTTTTCATCATTCACCCCCTCCCCCGCTCCTCCACAAAAAATAGTGCTCTGAATTTACCTTCCAGTTAACATCGCAGCCCTCCCCAGCGGGAAATCCTCAGTGCGCCTATGGTGACATATTTCCTAAATATTTTATTTTCCATTTGAATAACCTTTCGCTCGATTGCGTAATTTTTTACTTTTAACTAATGATGGTGAAAATTTTTTTGGTCATAATTTATTCATTTTTTTGAAAAAGAAGCGAGTATTGTAGTTAGCTACTAGTAAAGCTTGTTCTTAATTGAATCGTGATGCTTCAGGAAATTGAATTTTTCGATGAGAGATAGGTACCTAGACCTACTCACTCAACCATTATTATGATGACAGCATCATTACATCTTTCATGATCGATAATAGTAAATAAGTAGGTAACTAGGTAATAGGTACCTACCTAAGTAGTAAAATAATACCCTTGAAATCAAAATATTTGTAACGAATTTTGAAGTACAAGCATCAGAGTTGTACAACTTTTTTCCAAATTTTAAGCAGATCAAGAAAAAATGACAAGTATTTCGGAAATTTTTTTCTTCGATTTATAAATCTTAGTAGGTATTTTTGTACAAAAAAATGAGAAATTTTACAAATAGAAAATTTTTTTTAATAGCCATACCAATCACGTTGGCTTTTAATTAAATAAAAAACCGCGCATGAACGAATTTTTGAAAAATTTTCAGCTACCAAGTTTTTTCATTTACTAACTATATTCGGTGTGTATTACGATTGATGGAAAGTTTCGTTAAAAAGTTTCATTATTTTGAAGGAAAGAGAAATACTAGAGACATGGTATTTTGTTGAATTTAAGTTTTTCGAGAATTTCGCAAAGTAGTGACTTCTTTCTTCTTTGAACTTAAACGAACCATGATTTAACGACATATTTAAGTAACTAACCGTAAATAAAAAATAGAATAAAGAAAGAAGAAAAAAAGAAACGTAACAAAAAATACCTAATCTAACCCGAAAAGTTGCGAAAAACTCGATTCTCTGAAGATTTGCAATATACTTTGTACTACACAACGTTCAAACTGATAGGTATATTCAAACGGACAGTAACATAAAGCGTATCTATGGTAAATGGGTAAATCTCATTTCGATACATTTTTCAACGAAAATATATCAAAACAAACGAATAAAAATTAACTGGCGTCTACGGTTTTGGTATTTTTTTCCGACGAATCTAGTCGCGATCAAACAATACCGAGAGATCTCCATTCTCTGCGGATGATTTTCAATCGTAATTAAACATTTTGATACGAGAAGCTGTGTGAAATACGTTCGTCAAAAACGCTTCGTCATTAAAGCGGTATTGTTTATTTCGTAATTAATCTTCGCTGTTGTATGATTTTATTCGACGATTGCGTTTTTCAATTCGCCCTGCCGCGAATAATTTTCAAAGCTGCGTGTGAGTCGAGAGCTTGGAAAAAGTTTTCATCGTGTATTCAAAAACGTTTATGCGGAGTGATTACAGATGATTTAAAAAATATTCCCGTCAACGAGGTCGCAATGAAGTTTTTAAAAATTTATTCCGAGTTGACGATGTAACGTTTCAAAATCAAGGGAAAAGCTTACGATGATATGTCACTCATTTGTTAAAATAATTCAGCATAGAAAAAAAAACAGCTGCGTACAAGTTCGCAACACAGGGTGATTTTTTCATGTCATTTCACTACAAAGACGTTACATGCCACAGGCAATCATGACTTGCCATCATATAATGTCACTTGACATGCTACTACGACACGATCACAAGTCACTCCAGACCACGAAATGTAACCATGACAATGACATGGTGTCTATGACATGTTACCACGTCAACTATGACTAAGTATGGTGACACGAAAAAATAATATTTTTTGACGAACATCAGTATAGGAAACATAACATGTTTCAAGAGAGAACAATAAACACCGCATTTGTCTTCACATACCTATTATTATCACGAACTAATTCGAACCGACTCGAACTGACTCGAACTGACTCGAACCGACTCGAATCGACTCGAACTGACTCGAACCGACTCGTATCGACTCGAACCGGCTAGAACCAATTCCAATCGACTCGAACCGACTTGAATCGACTCGAATCGACTCGAATTGATTCGAACCGATTCGAACTGACTCGAACGGGCACGAAGGGGTTGCCGCTCCATGTGCGAGTGAATCGCGGGAAAACCAGTGTAATGGTGAAAAGGTGTGCTATTAACGTTCACCTACCTATCGATAGACACCAAAATTCTGGAATTTCATCGGTATTTATATTCTCCAGCCATTTTGGAAATTTTGTAGTCTCACCGGTGAGGAGGAAGTGGCGAGCAAGAATACCTCCCAATCTCGAAAATTTTTTTTTATATCATTGTTCATCATACAAAAAATTCGTGCCTCTTACACGATTAGCAGTTTTCTTTCAAAAATCTACTGTTTGCGACTCTTCTAATGTTACTTTTTCGTAAAGCTTTCTCGTAATGCTCTTTCTTGACAATTTTTTGTGACGATTTTCCATGACGAGTTTGGAATCTGTATGGCATAGCCAGGAAATGAAAATGTCAAAAAACAGAAATTCCTGGTCCTTTACTTGATAAACTCGTAAACAAGAGGCAGACATGAGACATGAGGTACTAAAATGTGAAAAAAAGTATCAGTCTAGCGAAAATATTTTGTACAATTAAGAAGCTACCGATATCCTTGTCGGTCTACAATATACTCGCACACCAATAAAAAATTTCATTTATCTAATAACTCAACACAATAATTATCAATTTTTTTTAATGAACTACATATTACAACCATTTTTTTTCGTTTTTCAAACAACATGAGAAATTATGAATGTCACATAGCAATAAATTAAATTTTAAACAGTTCTAACCATCTAATATATAAACGCATTGTTCGAACCTCAAAGGGAATAATTTTCTTGTGACTACTATTTCGCTTAGTCTCTTCCTTCAAAAATGTATTGCACATTGGGTTCCTCTTTGGCCCTTATTGTTTTCCTGCAAGTAAGCATAAATTTTCATTTCATGCATTATGTTACATTTACCACATGAAAGTATTTTATTGACAAATTTTGAACACTCAGTGTTTCCTGAAGAGTTCTGGAAGTCCAGTATCTGCGAAGACCTCGGAATCTGTTTCAATTTCGGTTGAAAATGTGCCTTACACAAATCCATGGGCAGGAATGAAACCAATGACAGAGAACGATTACTTACCAGAATTATACAATGGAGGAAAAGTTTACACATACAATACTAAAGAAAAAGGAAATATGCCGGTAATGTCAGGCAATGTTTCACCAATTTTCAAAAAGGGTGATCCAATGGATTCAATATCACTCAATAGTCCAGAATTACAAATTTATTTGTCTGATTTGCGTCGTAGAGCTTCAAGACTGTAGACATGCCAGTTATGGTATAAATTTGTAATTTTTTACAGTAAAATAAATTATTATGATTTTCTAAACTTTTTGTTTCATAATCCACTATAAGGACTTGTTGATGAAAGTTTTGCATAAAATGTCTTTTACGCAAGTCTGTGATTAGAAGATCCATTGAAATAGGTAAAAATCAGAGCACCATGCAATCGTATATTTTAACGAAGTCATAATATAAAACGTAAAAATTACATTAAAGATTACAAAAACGATGTAAATTCGTTTTGCTTAAATAAATCAATCACTGAAACTACGAATTAAGATTTCGTTGAGAAAGTTTGTTACTGTAAATTGAATAATTTAAAGCTATTTCATGCTCGTTTACGTATCATCGAGGAAGCGTCTTCTTTGAATTGTTAAAATACCAAAAAGTAAACGATCCAATTTTCGAGTTGAACACAATTTTTCAGTTTATACTTTGTCGACTTTTACTTATACATTAATTTCAACATTTTTAAAGAAGCTCGCAAAGTTGGCGTTGGATGAAAGTCTTGTTTAACTTATGGAAGTAACGTTTCCTTCGGCATCTGTTGCCCTAAAGCACTTCCAAATATAAATTGATTTTCTTTATTCGTTTAACTTTGTTTTCGAGCATCTTTTAACTTCCTGATGGCGTGGTGAAGACGGTTTGCCGGTGTCGATGTACCACAAACCACTTATCTATGATACCGGAACGTGACTGAAGCGTTGATTCTTTTATTGAAGTTTTTCCTTTGCTCAAGAGCTGCATATCAATAACTTTGAAAAAGGTTTTCCCTTTTAACTTCGTGGTTTTTTAGCTTTTTCTGGTGGCGTATCCAAGACTTATCGAGTTAACGTTTCAACAGCCGAGGTTATTTTAATGGACGCGGTGGATCAGTTGTTGAACTTTTTTGATTTGTTTATGACTTCAGCAACACATGCTGCAATTGATTTTCCAACTTCGAACCTTTCCAAAGAACAAAAACATGTAAAAATTCTCCACACGCGTTTCAATCAATTTCAAAATCTGCAGCTTTTCCATCCACAGTATCCCGATCGAAGGTGATGATCTCAAGTAGGGTGTGAAATATTAAAGCAAATGGCGCTTGTAAATCGGATTTTGTGATTCTACACATGTTTACATAATTTACAATATTATTGCAAGCGTGAAACGAGCATGAAAAGAAAAACCGAATGTAATAAAAATTAATTGCCTTTCGAATGACGCGTATATGCGGTAAATTTCCACCATATTCATGCTCCTTTTATTTCGAAAACGTTGTAATAATTTTCGCAATTCAATTTTTGCCATATAATTAATATTTCTTCGGACATGGTACTTCTCAATTGCATCGAGCGGTCATTACATCACATAAATATCGTGGATTTGCCACGTTTGCCTCGGTCTTTTATTCAATTATAGTTTCAAGCTAAGCGATGATTTGTTGCTAACATTATAAGATGACTTTTATGAGATATTTTTCGAGATATACGATCGCCTTTGTATGAGCTTCGAACCATACATGATTGCAGAACTATCACATAACAGGCAACCAACGAAGGAAGAACATGAAAATAAATAAACTTTGGGAAAGACGCATTTGATACCTTTTGAAAAATCACTTATTAAATGAAAAATTCAAACAAAAAGTGGGATAGGTTTAAAAAAAATCAAAACAATTATACATTGCAAAAAAATTTCCGAGAACACATCGATTCCAAATCAGGAAGCGACCAGCTGTCTTAGTGACTCGTAAAAATGAAACATATCGTTTCACTACTCGCTGATAACTTGCGTTGTGCGGTGGTATAAGTAGGTCTTTCCAGGTCGTTAGCAGTTGTTAAGAACTCCTTAGGGATTACGAGTATAGTGAGTTGCAAAATCAATTTTTGCAAGAAAAGTTCTAAAATCCTTTTAACTGTCCATTGTAGAATATCTCTCCATCAGACAAACAAGTGTGTACGTTTTAGGATATCATATCAAAAAATTGTCCCATTTCATCGGTAACTGAAGTTGTAGGATCTTGGAAACCTCAAAATGAAGTGCTGTAACTTCATATCTTCCATCTTTTATTTTTTTATCGAGTAGTTTTTCAAATCAGTAACCTCATTGCTAAGAGAATCGCGCTTGTCAATTTTCTCCAGCAGAAGAAGACCCCTCGAACCGTGTGTCGGCCATGTCTGCAGAAGAAACAGGTACGTGAATAAAGAGCTTCTTCACGAGCCCAACGTCCAGTATATTCTTGAGATAAAAAATGCCATTTATTGACTCCAAAAATTTAGTTTTTATTATTTCCATATAATAAACGAGTCTCCAATGAGATTACGATTTTCCCCAATGGTTTTTAAAGAACTACAAAAAGTAAAGCCTAATTTCATCAAATCGGTGGATTTAATAAAGCGAAAAAAATAATCGGAAATAATTTTTCGGAATATTTTTATTTTTTGACGACAAAAAAAAAGGTAAAAACCACCAAACCACCTCAGCCTCATTCAGAACCACTGATAACCAAGCGAATCAACGAATTTCACATCAAATTGCCAGCATAATTTAAGACGAAATATAAAATCCAATAAATATTTAATCAGCGTAGAAATTATTTCATCAAAATACACGCGGTTCCGGCTCGAAAATAAATTACATCCAATGTCGATGAAAAATTCAGTTCGTAAAAAAAGTTCATTACCTTATCGCGAGGAAATGTTTTGCAATTTAAATCCAATATAATTATAAGGCGTTCGAGTATCGTGACAATGGTCGAAATTTAACATTTCAGAAAAAGATGTTCATTTACATCGACGCTTTGTTACTCCTTTGCTAATTGGACCGTGTCATAATTCGTTCTTTGGCGGAAAAAGGAAAAACTAAAGTCCTTTTATCGAAAAACGTTACCAACTTTTGCCTTAACTTTTATAATTAAAAACTCCGAAGCTACAACTCTTATATAAAAAAGCTTTTTGTATTTTTATTTTCTACTCTTTTGTCCAACAATTTGCAACTTTTTGGTATTAAAATCTGTATTTTGCCTTTAAATTGATTTAATACTTCAGATTGATTTTTCTCTTTTTCGGCGACAATTCTCTTTGATCTTTTACGAATTCTTTACATTTTCTTCTTTGAGGATTTTTAATAAAAACATTTCCTCTACAAAGTACCGTATTTTAGTCGCATCTTCGAGCAGGGGGGAAATTCCGAGCAATTTTTCTCATCAATTGGATAAATTATTTGAAAAATAACCATTTGAAGGCGACGAAGTGTGACTAATAAGAATATAAATTAGGTACTCGACATTTGCATCGTTGTATAACACTAAGAAGCTCATTCATCTTTAGTCGTACTACATTCATATGAACTGTCAGTAATAGGTACAACTTCTTAGTTGATATCACCCCTTTCGTATATTCTTTAATGGATTTCTTCCTCTCAGATCAACCATTTTGTTAATCTTCAGTCGACGTGTAAAATTAACAAATGTGCTTGTTTCATATTTCATCTCGTACATAATTCTAAATAGTTACTAATTTCTTGATTGTTAAATCAACGATGAAATCTCAAAGGAATATATCACCAGATGTTCAATGTACTTAATATCAAAAACATCCTAAAGAAAATAATTTTTTTAAAAAGGGATTTCATAACTTTGAAAATAAATAAACGATCAGCAGGAATAATTGATTGAAAAAAAAAACTCGACAACTTTTATGGATTTGAACTATTCCTACATTAAATATTTTTTAAAAAAGTGTATTTTTTAAATATTAAACGCAAACTCGCGTAAAATTACAGCATGAATTACGCGTTAAAAAAATAATATCGAAATTATTCTAATCGTAACGATCGAATAAAAGGTTATGTAGCTATGCAATAAATTTGGATAATTTATAAAGCCAATGGTATATATACGCGGATTAATGTATAAAGTAGTAGTTTACAAATAGGGCGTGTGTATTCGGAAATCCCCAAATATAAGTCAGCGGTAAGATATTAGTTGAGCATAAATTTAAAATTTCCGGTCGAACAGTTACACGAAGCTTAAACCGCAGTAGTATTTCCCACATGTGATATTTCCACGTAACAACATTGATGTGTTAAGTACGAAGAAAATAATTCTCAATTTTCGTTTCGAATCGTAAAACAAGATCTTATGGAACGTGTAAAAGACGGTAGCGCCGATATTATCGCGAGGATAAAAATATACCAGTTGATTTGCATAATTAAAATCGAGTCGTCTTAATTAAGCTTTTCTCTGGCGCGCCGTTCAAAAAGAGCCACCGCTTGCCGAGGTAAATTATACGACATAAGTTACAATTGTTAAATATTATATCGTATAATAATTTGACGTACAACGAGGAAGATAAAGGCTCCTTTTTCCTTGCTGTTTAAACGATTCTTTGTTGTGTTTTTAGAAAATTTCACCTTTGAAAATCTGACAAGCGGAAACTTTACTAAAGCTGCTTTTTAATAAAAAGAAAACTTTTACGGTAAACTTACACAAACCGTTTAATATACTGTTTTCTTATGATATGTGGAATACTCACCGAGGTAAAAGTTTATGACAGATCGATAAATTAAATACCATCTCGTAAAAGAAAACATATTGAGTAGAAAAGAACTTTGGCTATTCTTATTCGGAACTTTTGAAGATGTGTTCTACGCACTTTTTGAGGATTTATGGATTAATGAACTTGGACATAATTTTTATTCTACCGAAAATCACAAATTTAAAAAAATTTAAAGAGAAATTCCCATCGTTTCAAAAATCATAATCATCTCTGAAGCCCTGACCACATACACAAATGGCAAAACGATAATTTTAAATAAAAATGATCCAGGAGAAAATGTTTTGAGCCTCCTTCTAAATTTGCGCATGATACTTATCAACTAAAAAAAATGGAGGAAAATTTCTAGGGCCTTTTAAAAGAAAGCTAGGCTCAAAGAAACTAATCAAAGCATTCCTCTGCCCTTCTTTTCCAAAGGTTCAGAGAACACAGAAATTTACAAAATATGGCAGCAAACTTCTGACGATCTTGGACACTGCGATATTATCACCAAATTCTTTCCCTTTACACAAAAATATTTAAATTCAGTTGTCTCGAGAGCAATTTATTGCATGAATTATTACAGTAAATTTCTAGCTCTAGGTTAGCGTTTCATCTGGAAACGATTTCATAACACGTGAATAATGCCAAATTATCCAGATGGAGGAGAAGCTGGAGCAGCAGCAGAGGGAGTGCTACTTTTACTCTTTTTTTTATTTTTCCGGTCGTTATATTTCTTAACAATAGGTTTAACAACTTTTTCATTAACCGGAGTAACAATGTAATCGTTCACCATTTTTTTTACTTTTTCATATGAATCCGCGGCCATTTTTTTATATTTATCTGATTTCTTAGGCGCAGCTGCTTCGGTATCCCTTGCTTCCAGTTCCACGCTATTGGTGTATTTTGACATACCGAATTCTTGTTCAGGTGCCGCATCCGTGATTGTAGGCACCTGAAAAATTTTCAATAAAGGTCTTCAATTTTTACCTATTTTTTTTTACAAGCAGCTTAAAGTTGTGATTAGAAACATTTGTAGATACACGTTGAGACAGGATTACGGATGTGGTGGGTTGCATATCCAATTTTTGCAGGAAAAACACTAAAATCCCTGTAACTGCTCGAGAAAATTATAATTGCTGATTATCGTTTTATCGGACAAATAAGTATAAATCCAAGAATACGTATTATACGAGTATTAACAAATTACTCAATTTTATGAAAAATTGAAATTACCAGACCTTGTTTTGAGATTTCTAAAATCCTACAACTACAGTTACTGATCAAATAGGACAATTTTTTGATGTGATATCCTAAGACATACACTTGTTTGTCCTACAGAGCGATATTCCACAATTTTAATTTTCCTGAACAGTTACAGGGATTTTAGAGCTTTTTCTATCTAATTACCAAAACCAGAAACCCAAATGATCATTACGATCTCCTTTTTAAATTTTTGGTGGTTGCGTAGGATTTTTATATCAAGCATTTAAATATTTCTGTCTTGTTTTTAATTTTTTCTGATACAAGAAAAAGTAAATAAATAAATTACTTGAACGAAAAAGTTGAAAAATCCAAAACATTTAACATGGAAAACTATAAATTTATAAAATTGAATTAAATTTGAAACTTGAAAATTTCTCACATAATACAAATTAAGTAACGCGATTGGAAAGTTTTTTCCATGCAACCAATAAATTATGAAATTTAAATCATAAAAAACCACACACTTTTCTTCGTGGAGCAATGAAGCTAACGAGGGAACCTTCCCAGGTCGCACTCTCAGAATTCGATGAAACTTGGCGTGATAGAAGTTCACATCAAAAAAACCTCAAAGCCAAGTTTTTGGCTACTGAATTTCATTTTTCGATTTTTTTCACGAATTTTTGAATTTTGAATTTCTAGCTCCTTCAAGAAATGGGTTTTTGTCAATACCTGGCCAACCGTTGATCCTATCAAAATTTTTTAAATACATTTTAAGATAGAAAATTTAATTTCCTACAAGTTGATATGTATATTTTATTTCGTAGCACACTTCGTTTTCGAGTTATTAAGCAAAAACTTGTAGAAAACGGTATTGAGCGATTGCGATTACGCAAGACGCGAATTGGCACGTAACTTACGCGGTAGCGACTAAGCTTCGCGCTTTATTGAAATCGCATGCAACTGTTGTCATTAAGTTTTTGGTCGATAACTCAAAAACGAAGCGTGCTACGAAAAAAAATATAATAACCTAACTTGAAGGAAATTAAATTTGCTATCGTTAATGTATTTTAAAAATTTAAATAAGATCAACGGTTAGCCAGGTATGAAAAATCGCGATTACTTCCCAAAAATCAAGAAAAGTCTCAAACTGATGAAAAATTTCAAATGGAATAAAAAGAGGTGATTCAAAGAAAATTGAAATAATAGAATTTCAAATCCAATATTTTAAATGAAAACAACTAAATTCCACTCAAAAAAAATTGGAACCGTGAAATTAATAATTTGTCAAATCAGCATTTGCCTATTAGGCAAAGAAAATGAGATTCCGACAAGAATTTTCATATCTTACCTCCAGAAGCATCGCAAAAAGAAACAAAGAAAAAACGAATCTTAAACATAGCGCTTGAATAGACGCCATTTTTATGAATACGTTAGGACTTGGGAGCATAAAAACACTAGCGATGTGGGACCTTGGCGTATCAACTTATATAATGTGAGAATATTTGTCGAAAAAATTCCTCAATAAGATAAATGTCAATATCGATCAACATATATGCCTCTTTAACCATTACACAAGTCAATAAAGCGTAATTAATTTTAATGGTTTTACCAATGGAAATGTACCTCTATAACATTCTTTTTGGCGGCGAATTTATTCATTTTGAACCAAAAAAAAAATAGATACCTAGCTAGTAATAAAACTGAAAATAAAGTAAAAATGATTATTTGCATAATTATGAGTTGAGAACCGAAACAGGTAAGTATTCGTATTTATTTGGTGTGAGAAAATTGGAATAAAATGGTACACACTACACAGGTTATTTAGATAATAGGAATTAATAAATTTCAGCAAATTTTAACATAATCAAAATCATGATAAACAATAAAACTACACTGGAAGGACATTTGTACGTAGCCCTTGATAGAAAAAAAATCAAAAACATTTGGAAAATTCACAAAAATAAAACATCATTGCGAAGATTACTTATAAATCAAGATTACGAATATTTTAAAAGAATTATCATGAAAACAACCCCTCAAAGATGTCTTATCGAAATCTAAGCTCCAACATTTGCTTACGTGCGGTTTTTCACCAGTGAAAAAATCACGATACCATTTTTCAGGCGACGAGCTCAGTAAAGAAGATAAACTTCGATCAAATACTCCAACGTAAGAGGACCCATGTGCGTATATCCGAGACAAAAATCCAATATCTTGGGCTTTTACTTATTCAGCAAAGTCGACCATAGATGGAAAAAATTCTATTTTATATTTGCCATGAATCATGACCATATTCAAGACAATGTCTAGCGCGGTTCTTGGCGCGCTTATCGTAAAATACATAAATTGCATCGATTGCTACGACTACATACACGTGAACGCCGCCAACTGTCAAATTTCCACATCTGTAAATGTATTTATTGCGAATGAGTCGTATACTATGCTAAATTATACGTAAATGTCATCTATCGTGAATTATAAGCTTCGTCTCACCGATACTTTGCCATATCTATCGATATAAAACTTAATACCATAGTCGTTTTTCTTCAACGACAACGAATCTTCTTTATGTTACTTTTTTCACGCCTTATCTTTGCCTAGGCTGCAATAGCACAACGTGAAACTTACCAGACGTATTTTAGCAATCACTTGAAAAACGTTTTAGCAAAAGGATTTAATATTTTTAAGAGGATTTCGCTATAGTGACAAGTATAAGCTTAAAAGGAACTATACTTTTCAATTTGATCGATTTAAAACAGCGTATATACCAGACGTGTGTTATACGTATTATGAGTTGTTTAACTTTTCGATCCTAGACGACACGTTTCCGTCCTTTTAGACCTGTTTTGTTGACGTATTCCTTCCAAAAACGCCCAATTACGTGATTACAGTGATTATTTGACAATTTGTTGGTAATTAGTTATTTTTTCCAGAGCTGAGAATCCTTTCAAAAGGGGTTCTAAAAATTGCTACATTTTTTAAAAAACACTTATTATACGTGTCTTTATTCATAAATTATTTTTCATTTTATTTCAAATATCATTTCGTTGCAATCGAGTATAAAGATATGCAACTATTGATGCACAGAAGTATAAGGAGTAGTTTTAACTAACTCCTAGAAACCAAGAATATGCAATTTATAAAGCACCAAAGTCGTATAGATTGCTTGTATTTTTTTCAAGGCGCAAACGATTTTTAAAATATATCAACATGAAAGGAGTTATATAGGCAATTTTACAACCACTTTGACACATATTTGACAGCTTGAATTTGCTTTTTTTATTGTCAATTAACAAAATTACTCGATAATTCTTTGAAACTAGATTTCATCGGAACAATATTCTATATAATTTTCCAAAAGTACAATTTTCCATTAAATACTCGATAAAAGCACTTGGGAATGAAAAAAGTATAAAATAAATTTAAACATTTTACTTTCAAGCACTTTTTTAATAAATGGTTAAAAGTAAAGTTTGACATCGGTGTCATGTTGTTCAGTAGTAAAAATTCCATAATTTTAAACCCATTTACCTGTCGCACGAAACATTTGAAACTGATTAAAAAATGATTTAGAGAAAGTTTTAATATCTATAAAAATACCGAGGAGAAAAAAACAAGCATATTTTTTCGAATTATAATACACGAGGAAGTTTCCACATGTAACATATTTTTAAATTTTAATGAAGCCGAACCACTCGATTGGGAATTCGGGTGGCGTGTGGTGGCGCTAATTCGACACCACGATGATGAATGATGCGAGGGCGAAATTTTGTCGTCTAAATATTCGTCTCCGAGTATAATTTTAATACTGGAAGATCTTTTTCGAAGTTGTGCCGGCTGTTCGCCCATACTTGGGTGCGCGTTAAGTTTACTGATAGTTGGGTGACTTAAGACAGATTTTAAGTTCAGGCGCCATATGATAGATTACCTTTTCTACACAAGGTGGGTAGGCGCACGAGATATTAAGGAAGCAAACGCGTCGATGTATATTCTCTGGGCCTTATACATGAACGGCAGAGCACGTTGTTCGTTGAAATTTGAGCTTAAACTTGCAAACTTTAACAAGTTGCGAATTTACACGAGTTACATTTGACACAACGTTGATTGAGTGCTTTTAAATTATTAAAGTAGTTCTCTCTAATACGTATCGCGTTATTTTTACGTAACGCCGTTTATCCGGCTTTTGATTCTCGAGTAAATTCCATTTTTGATTTGTATTCAATTTTAACTACTTTGTTTTTTGAGAGAGAATCCTCGAAGTAGCGCAGTCATTTTAGGTCAAAAATCAACATTAATTCCCCGGAACGGGAAATTCGGAACATAGGTGCTATACAACATGTACCTTTGTATTTCGGAACTTCCCATTGATCGGTTGATACCTTGCCCCCTTTTTGGGAGTTTAAAGGGTCCACTTTTTGGTTTTTTCGCAATAACTTGCTTAGTTGTGAAAATTTGGAAAAAATGTCTCTACAAAAGTTGTAGAGAATAAAAAAATACATATTTTGGCATCAAAGTTTTTTTTTGTGGAAGGTCATGCAAAGGAGCTGGAGCCAGGGGAAAAAACGTACTTCTTTCAATTCTAAAAAAACTCAATTGCCTAAAATCGGCTAAATTGAAGGTGGAAAAGTTGTCACGTTCTACATTGCTTCAAAATGATGCTCAAAACAAGAAAAAATGACCGCCGTTGACAATTAATCATTTTATGGGCATGGGGTATAGCAACTGGCGACGGTACGGTTCCTCAGCATCTTGTATTTAATGGAGACGACAACGCTGTGTGGCGAACGCGTATTGAAGGAATCATATATTCCAAAGATCTCTCGAAGGCTATTCTTGCCGATGGTAACCCGAGTGAAAAAGAAAAGTTAAAAACCTATTACTTAATTGTTAATTATCTAGGTAATAGTGTTATTAAATTAATTAATCGAAAAAATAAGTGTCCCATTAGTTTGCTGAATGAGCTTGATAAACGATATTCGAAGAAGAGTGGTGCCAAGATCGTACAATTGAAGGCTCAACTTTCTTCAATTGACATAAATAAATTCGCGACACCAAAATTGTTCCTCGACGAAGTAACAAGCTTGATAAATCAACTTGTGTCAGCCGGTATCACGACTTCAAAAATGGAACAATATGCGTGTCTCATCGCAGGACTAAAGTGTGATAAATATCACATGGAAAGAACCAATGTGGATTCCCTTTTGAACGTCATGGAACCAGATTCATCGGCAAAACGTCGGATGTTCGAAAACAGGCCAGAAAATTCTGTAAAACAAAACGAAAACAAAGGTACCGCACTTCCTACAAGTAATAACGATAAAAAAACGAATAAAAATACGAATTCTTATCGTAAAAAGAAGGATTTTAATAGTAATAATTCAATTTTTTCGAATAATCGGCTGGTTTGTTACAAATGTAAACGTACTGGACATCTTAGTAAAAGCTGTCGTGCGTCAATCGATTCTACGAAGAACAACAACAGTCCGAATAGCGATTTTTTTTGTTACCGTTGCGGCGGACGCGGTCATATTGGTCGTAACTGTCATAGATTCGGAGACAACGTGAATTTCCGTAATGGTTACGGAAACAACAACCAGAATTCGAACCAGAATACGTCGTCGAATAATAACGCTTATTGGAATAACAATACGAATGCGTCGAATAATCAACAGTCTTCCGGACTCACAACAATCAAGTTACGAAACAAGTCAATGTCATGGTCACGTGTGACATGTGATCATACCATGCTGGCATGTGAAGATGACATGTCAAGGTCGTGTGATAGTGACACGACATTGTCATGGAGATATATCATGATCATGTAGTGGTGACATGCCATGATGGCACGGCATGTGATGACAAGTCAAAAATACTGAATGTTGTATATCATTTGTGATTTTTGTGGGAACTGGGTAATTGAAAATCAAAAGAGTGGATGAGTAGCATAGGTCACTAGGTTTACTGAGGTGTCATGGTTGCATCAGAGGAAAGTGAGTTAAGAGGCTTTAAATATTAAAATGAGCGTAGAACTATTCCAAATCAGAATTTATGACATAGTAAAATTTAAGCTAAATTTAAGCTAAATGAAAGACCCACGATGATGATTTGTTTTATCCCTTTTAAATTCAGCTTCTACAATACTAAAATTGAGATATAGTATAAATAAATATATTGTTCTTTTATAAATACTTCTCATATAGAGTTCAATTTAGAGTAAAAAAAATTGTTTTATTCTTTTGTTCGCTTCAGCACTTGCAAAAATGAAGTAAATATTTGCGAAATGGTCTAAAAATATGAATATTTTCATTTCAACAAATTCCCAAAACATTTTTAATTTCGAGATATATTTTGAAGTAACGTGTAAAGCATCTTACACATTTCGATGCCTTTGCGAAACACGTAATAAGAATTCTTCACACGAGAAATATTCGTTCAAAGAATCATCTCTAGAAAAAGACATCCCCTTTAAATAACATCGTCTCTAACAAACTTCACGGTTGGTTTAAGACGTAGCGAAAATTACCTTGGAAATTTTTGTTTATGAAATTTTTTCCTTAACGAGACGAAGGTATTTAATAGAAAATATTTCCACGGGAATTGCCTCTTCATAAGTGTCATAGGCATGGATGTTTATAACACGATAACAGCTCAACTTAGGCAAGTAATTTAACCACTTTAATGTTAATGTAATTGCATCCGAGTTAGATTAATTAGCCACTTAAATACTTTCTCAGTTATTCATGGTGTCAGGTGTATCTAACGTTGACATTTTTACATATCTTTCACACGAAGGCGAATTTCCGAGTTAAGCTTTCTTTCGAGGTATGTTTCCAAGGGAAATGAATTTTGATTAACGGTCCCCTTTGTAAAAGTTTTGTAAAGGGGAACGTAGATATTTGAAAATTCAAAATCTCATATTAACGCTTGTACGAAAGCATAATGAATACTGGCGTACTTCATTTCAAATATTACATTTGTTTAATTTGTATTCGTATCCTCGTTTCATGAACATTTTTCACCGAATAATTTCCCTCTGCGGATTTGTTTTCCGTACATATGGAATTCATACGCGGCGAAGAATTTTCCAAGAATTCGTGAAAATGTTAACGATTTCCGAGCTATGTGCGCTACAACGTGAATTTCCGCATCAACGAAACCTCGTTCGTCAAACCCAACACCCGATTTAATTTCGAATTTGGCGAAAGAAAAAAACGAATACTAAAGATGAAAAAAAAAATCCTAAAAACACTCGTACAATTCCCCAACTTCTATGAACCATAAATCTGGCATCGCTAGCTAAGTATTTAGTTCCATACCATTAAGCAAGTTTTTGTCGGTACCTTTTAGATTTAATTTAGCATTGTGCAGACGACTAACAAGTATCTTAGACGGTTGCCCTCAACACCTGTCAAATGCAAACCACCTGTAATAACTTAGGATACATTTTCGCCTCTTAAGCGCAAAAAAATTTTTAATGTCTTCAAACGGCGTCAAATAAGTTATTCCCACCTCTTTGTGGATGCTCTTATTTACCGAGCAAATTATCTTCAAAGAAATATAACGAACTTGCAAGAGTTTTCCTTGATGAATAAAATGTTTTACGTAATTCAACGTTGGCAAAGTTTTTCTTACGTGCCGCTCACGCCTCCGCCTTCTTTTTATAACAAAATATTACCAACACTGAATTAAATTTTGTTTCGTATAGAATTGAATTTTACTAAAGAATTGAATTCATTATTCGGTAGCGTGTTTTTTTCTCCTAGCTTGGATTTTTTTCGCCTTTTGTAGCAACTAATTTCGCTACAAAGCTCAAATACGTAAGCTGAACTTTGTCGGTGAAAAAAAATCTTCGCCTAAATTTACGTGTGATTTACGCAGAGGTATTTTGACTCGTTAAAGCGCCGTTGTATACGTATCAAAGTATGCGTAATATTTCCGTCGTAAGTACTCGCATGTATTGTTGCAGATATACGCCGTATTAAGGCGCTATTCATATAGTTCATTAGAAACGGAGCAGATTTTTTGAACGTTCGCATTACCGGCGGCTCGCTTTTACACTTGAATACTATGTTTTTGGCATTTTACAATTCACAATAAACTTGAAAGAAAAGAAAAAGTTGAATTTAGCAAAAGCAGGGGGACGTTTGAATTTTCAAACTTTAGATCTTCAATGGTGCCAAAAGTATATTGGTGTAATATAAACACAGAATACTGCAGACCCTGCATGAAAATTGCTAAGATGTTGCTAAAATAATATAGAAGTGATCAAAATTTGTTTAAAATTGTTTAAAATCACGCAAAATTGTCAAAATTTGTTTAAAATTGTTTAAAATTCCACAAAATTGTGAAAATGATATTAACATTGTTCAAAATTACTTAAAAACTGTTGAAATAGTTTACAATTGATCAACATTTGTTTAAAAATGTACAAAATTGTCAAAATGTTGTAAAAGTTGTTCAAAATTACTTCGAAACCGTCAAAATATTGTTAAAGTTGTTTAAAGCTGTTCAATATTTGTTCAAAATTGCACAGAAATTATGCAAAACGATTAAGTTGAGGAAAAATTTGGTTAAAATTGCAAAAAACTACCAAAATGTTGTTAGAATAGTT
>QBDW01005163.1:0-13014 GCA_003261595.1 Maconellicoccus hirsutus | reverse complement strand
TAAAATCATGTCAATTTTTGCAATTTTCAATTTTTGAACGATCATAACTTTTTAACTACGTGAGATAGAGAGATGAGGTTTGCGGCATTCAACAGGACGGTCTTCCTCCCTCCAGAAGCACTTGTCAAAATGATCGGCATAAAAAGATGTACTAAAAAAATTACGAATTGATGAAAAACCTCACTTATGACCAATCATCCTGATGAGTGTTTCTGGAGGGGGAAGACCGTCCTGTTGAATGCCGCAAACCTCACCTCTCTATCTCACATAGTTGAAAAGTTATGGTCGTTCAAAAATTGAAAATTGCAAAAATTACATAATTTTAAAAAGTTTTGGAAATTTTAATTTTTATAACTTTTGATCTAATTAAGATAGAAAGATGAAGTTTGCGGCATTGGAATGATCAAACTTTTTCTTTCTAAAAACGTTTATTAAAGTCATATGTTATGAGAAGAAATTTTTGAATAATTCAATAAAAATGTAAAAATTTCACAATTTGAAACACGTTTTCTTCTTTAATTTGTCATTTATACCCTTGAATATTAACCTAACACAAAAATCATACACTCTAGTGTAATCTAGATAAAATTTTCTTTCTCCCAGAACAAACCGCATATTTCTATCTATTTTAGTAATTGAGGTATAATTATTCAAAATCAGTTAACAAAAATGAAAAAAAATTTTTGAAAGAGTATACCGCTGCCCCTGCGGCCCGGGGGTTAGGCAAACATGCATACATAGATTCTGTTTATGTTGCACAGTTTCTGGGTTGGAGGCCTCACTTCTACCCCGGAACACCCTGTATAATTATTTTAAATATATAGGTAGGAACAGTTTTTCATCATTCACCTCCTCCCCCGTCCCTCCTCAAAAAAATAGTGCTCTGAATTTACCTTCCAGTTAACATCGCAGCCCTCCCCAGCGGGAAATCCTCAGTGCGCCTATGGGTGACTAGATAGTTTTTCACACGTTTGATTTCTTCAATCGATGGGATTTGAATAAAATAGGTGTAACAATTTAAAATTATGCTGATTAAATGCTAAAACTAAGGAAATTGTCAAATTTGTCCAAACAGGGCAAATCCTTTTGTTCACAGGGGAAATGTCTTAGTTGCCCTGAGCTGGTTATGGGCCTGCATGAAAAATCTATATTCTAGTGGCCAAGTTGGTGCTGGTGTCGCGATTTTTTTCAGAAAAATTAAAATTTTTTTCTCTCAGCGATATTTAAATTTTTTTAATTGAAAAATGGAAGAAGAAAATGCGAAAATTCTCATACTTTATGATAAAAATGTGCAATTTTTTATATTGTGCCGGGAGGGAGGGGGAGGGTTATTGTTCATGTTCACTAAGTTGTTAAAATCATCGAACGCTCTTTTAAAAAAGGCAGCTTGATAAAAGCGTGATTTCCAGAACTGGCAAATGATTCAATTTTTGAAAAAATTAAAGGGACTTTTCCAAATATGGTGAACAACCCCCTTCGCCATTGCTTAAAAAATGTGAAGCTGCTTTATTAGCCCTTGGGAAGTTTCTTTTTTCTCGTAAAATTATGACTCATGAACTCGAGACAGTTACTTATTCAGTATAAAAAATTCCTCTTTAGCACCCCCCTCCCCTCGGTACATCTCACAATAAAAAATGGAATTGTCAAACAAAATACCGATAACCTCGAGGTTAATGCTTTCGCTTACTGCCCTTTCGGTTATTACAATTTGCCGAGAGTTTCGTCAAATGTCTCGCATCGTATTTGCCAAACGTTTTAGGTATTTTTTACCCCAACTCAACGTCGAAATATATTCATCATTTTCCATTATAACGACGATATTTGTTCGAACAATATAAAAATAAAATGGCAATCGGGAAAAAATACACGAAACCACGTCTCGACATTTACAGCTGCCAAAAAATATATCGAAGTTGAATCCTAAAAGTGAACTAACGTTATCACAGTTTATATTTTTAGGGAAATAAAAATAAAATGTTTCGCCATAACCTGTCGTATCAATCAGATAGCGGAAGAAATTTTAATTTTCGAAAGTAAAATCTGACGTAGTCGGAAAATAAAAAGAAAAATGAAAAGTTTTGTATATTAAAAGATTTTTGATATTAAGTTTTTTTTTTTCAGCTAATCGAGTACGTGGAAAAGTTAGGTGGAAATTTTTAATTAAATTATAAAATTTTAAGGTTTTTTCTTCTTCAGAAAATATATCGGTCAGGTTATCTGAGAAGTTTTCTAGTTTTAAAAAGTTTTAATTTTTTCGCAAAATGAACTAAGAATGACGCAATTGAAACGCTTGGTGATGAAACGTTTTTGCGAATTGAATTAATAAATTAATTTATTTTTATTAAAACAAGATATTTTTTACGAACTTCGTAGTTTTTATTGGATAAAAAAATAATTCTTTGGAAATAATTGACGTTGTTTGAGATTTGAAAATTCCATTTGTAATTTCGTATTTTAGACGTTAAGCTAAGGCGTTAAGTAGTAAAAGGCATGGAGCTCATTTGTATACAACCCATGTCCCAATGGTTGTACTAACTTGCAACCAAATTATAATTTCAACTTGTGGGAATATAAGTTCGGATTCGGAGACTGAAATGATCAAAGTTGAATTTACAAACACGTCTAAAAGGGAAATTTTATTTGAAACCATAACTTTTATTATACGTTTTAAACGTCGAATAAAAATTCATGAAAAATTCATATCCCATTTTGGACAGCTAGAAGTTTCTAAGATGTTGAAACGAGAAAGAGACATATTTGAGGCGATTTTTCAAACTGTTACATTGACAGTGGAATAAATCATGTTTGTAGCTGCGCTATTTGCGAGCAAGATGTTGAAACAAACAAGCAGAATTATTTAATTTAGCCTAAGAAGAGTATACAAATAAAAGGGGATAATACTATGGTGATTTGGCCGGCAAAATAATAAGCCCGGGATCCCTATTTAATTATAAATACGCTTAAGGGTATTTACTATGTATTCTGTAGTGACCCGACGTTTAAGTGGCATGCGAAGTTTAATGCTTTTAAGGGCATGTTCTCGAGTACCAGGCGAATGTTCAAGTTGTAAAGCTGATCAACCTTTATGTGTACGTTTTACGTACGTTGAAAATTATCAATTCGAGCTGTTTATAATCTTGCAAATGCTCTGCGTCCGGTTTACGCTCGGTCGAATATGTTTTGAATTAATCATCGTAACGCCCGCATTCGCATTTGAGGAATTTTTTGTAAAATTATTTGTTGCGTATTCGACCAACTATGCGAAAATCAATAACGAAGTTTTTACAATTTCAAGGAAATCATTTCTGTCGTACGTTTACGAAAGTTTTGCATCCCTAGAGTTGGAGAAACATTTAATAAATAAATTGACTGGTGAATTCGTTTTACACGAAGACACAATGTTAACCATAACTTGGAAACTTTTTCTCATTTACTTTTCATTTTACATTGGCGGATAAATTTTACAAAATGTTTCATTGCTACGTTTTCGTTGTAATAATTTATAGGGTGATTCGTAAATCGAATGTTTTTTGTAATATTCGATGGCGTGAAAAATTATTCCAACCGTTCATCTCGTTTCAATAAAGCTTATGGAAAACAAAATGGATTTCAGTTTACCAACTTTAAGTAGTTTATCGTAAACAGAGATAAAGGGTGGAAATGATAAAAGATATAAACATTAATAGGAAAAATATCTACGTAGTAAAATTATATGTACTTACTAGTCGAAGCTTTCAAAGTTTTAAGTGCGAATTTAAATGTGGAAAAAGCATTCGAGACGAATCTTCTGTTATTTTTTCATTAATTTTGCATCAACTATGAATATTCATGAAGACGTTGACACTTTTTCGCCATAAAGGATATTTTTAAATTATGAATTGTATATTTTTAATACGAAAATTTTCGTCTTTTAATCTGGTTTACTTTTTATATGAATTTTTTATGAATTTTGATTTTCGCAGTGTGTTTCTTATTTGCTTCGCGAATGGGTTGTTTTTGTTTGCGGTGTTTTTCCTACTTGGTGTAAAAATTTTTTCGTTTATTTGGAGTTTTTTTTTTAACTGTGATATTTATATCGCCTTTGATTCGGGTAAACAAATGGAGGAATTAATTAACGCCTTTTAATATGTATAATTTTTAAATTATTTTTTCGCTGTTTAAATTAGTTTGAATTTTTGACCATTGAGCAAAAAATCAAAACATGTACCAGTTGGATTTTTTTACCAAAAAATTTAGAACTTCTTGATTTACGATTTAAATATAAAATCGCGAGAGCACGAAAACAGCCCAGAAACTGTTAAAAATTTCCACAAGGAGGACAGAGGAGAGAAGGGTAGGTTGAGATTATAACTTTTAAAAGGTGTAAATCAAATAGACTGAATTTATTGGTAAAAAATAAAATTTTTTAAATCACCAAAACGGTCAAAAATTACTGAATTTTCTTAAAAAAGTAGTGAGGGGATATACTCTTGCTAGTCACAAGTAATAAAGTTTAATATGCCATTTTAATGAGTTATGACGATGTCATCAATTTATTCTTTAATCTCGACGAAGTGCTGCTACCACGAATTGGCCCAGATATTTTTCCCCTTTTTGTCGAGATCATTTCAATACATTTGGAAATCTTTTAGACTACGACGTCGTCAGTACTGTGTAGAGCCATTGTAAATTAAGGCAAATGTATAATTTTGAGACCCCTGCTGAAAAACTTGAGTCTCGATAAATTGTCTTTTCACTTATGGGCACATTTAATGATGCAATAAATTTTTTGCTCAGTCCAAAAAAGTTCAAATTATTTGTTCCGTAGTATAAAGCATCAGTTTTATAAGGCCGCAACACGATGTGACATTTTCATGTCACTTTATGACAACGATGTTCATCAGAAGATGTCATTCGATGTCACATGTCATTCGCAACCATGCCATGTCACCATAACAATGACTTATAGTCATAGCATGTCAATGACATGCTATCATGACATGATCACATGTCACTCTTGAGCATGACATATCGCCATAACATGATCATATGTCACTTACGACCATGACACTTGATCATTCTAATGACGTTCATCATAACAAGTTACTACATATCAAATGTCAATCATAATCATGACGTGTCACCATGATAATGACTTGTTATGGTATAATATATCACTCATGATCATGATATGTCACCGTAACAATGACGTGTCATCTAAAAATTGTTATGATAACACGAATATATCAAGAATCACTCATAAGCATGACACGTCGCTTGTGTCATCGTATATGTCATCCTTGATTATGATATGTCACCATAACAATGACGTGTCATCTATAACGTGGTATCGTAACATGAGAATATTAAGATTACCACTCATGAGCATGACACGTCGTCATGACAACGATTTGTGTCATCGTGTATGTCACTCATGATCATGATGTGTCACCATAACAACGACATGTCATCTATGACGTGTTATCATGACATGAGAATATTAAGATCAAACTCATGAGCATGACATGTCACATGACAACCGCGTGACATGGAAGTAGTACACAAAAAATTCACCCTCTTTGCAATTGCAAATCAATTTTTCAAATTCAATTTTCAAAAGAACTTGCATTGGCATAGAAAATTCTTTTGTTAGACGACCTTCAACTTCTTTATAGGCGTAAACAAGATCCATACAGCTATTCGCAGTATGAATGCTGGGGTCTGGCAATTAGTTGAATTTTATTTGAGACAATTTTTCGTGACGATTTTCGGTTTTATGTGTCTCAGGCAATATATGAAAATGTTAAATACAAAATACAAATATATATTTAGGCCTGCGAGATACGTCGAATTTTTCTCAGCCAAATGAGAAAAATGCGACAAAAAACGGCCCTAAAATTCCTCCACCTCTCGTATCTCATAACTAAACAAGACATTCGTATTAATATTCAACTTTATAGATTTGGGTAAACTCGTGAAAAAAATATTACATCGAGAGATCGCCTTAAAAAAGGAAATTTAAAAATTGTCATCGGTTATTTATGGCGTTGAAAAAAAAGAAGCAACGGCAGTTCAAAAAAAAAAAGTAAAAAACATTATCCGATTTTATTATTTTACTCTATCGTACGATTGGCAATTTGCGTGCGAGTTAAACTGCAAGATTTCGCGGATTACAGAATATTCCTTTAAATTTCCCCAATATACGAAGTGTTTCGGTAAGACGTAGTCTGCGGTGATTGTTACGAAACGGCGGTATCTCGGGACGGGGTGAAATTCCGGTGAAAACATTTGATCTGGCGTTAACGGGTATTGAAAAATATTAAAATGTTTTCCCAGATTTTATGGAACGCGTTTACGTCTACGTGCAAAATAAAACCGTAAATTATCGCTGCGAAATGTTCACTTTAACGAACACCCTGTGTTATATGAAATTCGCGCGAAAATGTGGCACGTTCGATTATTTAAAAAGTGAATTCGTAGCTTCACTTGGTATAATGATTGTCAATTCTTATTCGATATTTTTTTCGATGTGTGTAACAAGAAGGAGGAAGTGAGCGAGAAAACGAGGGTGAAAGTAAGATTTTCCATTCGAGAGAAAATTGTTCAATTTTCAAATAAAACGGAAGACTATTATGGCGAGATTTCGTATTCGCCTTACCCCCGGAAAAATCTAGCCCTGGAATATTTTAAATAAATTACATTCACTTACAAACTGACGAACGTTGGGGTTTTCTCTGCGCGAAGGTTTTCCTCGGTAAAAGCAATTTTTCAGGGGTAAGAAGTTCGTCTTAAGTTTTCAATACGTAGAGAAGTTGCTAAAATAAAAACTTTTATTGAACTCTGACTCGTTCCGTTTGTCTTCATTGTTAGTTTTCATAACGAGTAACCAACTTTTTTTTTTAAATTCGAAAATGAATTTTTTATTGCATCCGATACTGCGAAGTTTGACTTTTTTTTTCGTTGTACGTGTATCGAACACGCCGTCGAGAATTAACGAAAAAAATTTTCCTCGTTCCGGAATAAAGAGGGAAAAGTTCCAGCGAGAAATAAATCATTGGAAATTCCTGTACTAAGTATGTTTAATGAGTTGGTCGCGGTTCAACGGCTTAATGCCATTTATAAGATTATACGTTAATTCGTGCTTGAGAATACGTAATTTTTTAAATTATCTTTCCAACTATGTCGCGTAAAATCGAAAATGATCGAAGTATTGTTTGCTTTTTTTTTTCACCCTAAAATATTGCTCAACTTTTTCGAAACTGTCTGTGACGTATTATCGATGGTCTGTAACTTTCATGAAATTCCCAATTCAGAAAATTTTACGTTGTAGTTTGCAAGACATGCAATGCAAATTAGGCCGATACATCGGACGTCTATTATATCGATACACTCGAGAGTATCTTATCGGTTTCGAGGTGGTGAGATTGTTTAAATAAATTGTAACTTACCAACGACGTGCATATGTGATCCGACTACTTGTGTATGGAAATAAGGCGCGTCCGTTGAAACTTCGCATCTGTATTTGCCACTCAGTTCCCAGTGAACTTCGCGTAATACGACTCGAGTTGAACCTGATTGGCTAATCTGTGAGAAAAATTTGAAATTCTAATCGAAGTTTTGCAACAAGTGATTCAAGTCAAGGATAAGTGATTCTTGTGAGAGATTTATCGAAGGTATGTAAGATTATTTAAATTTGCTCGGATTTGTTATGTAATGTGCATAAAGGTTGATTTTTTTATATGAGCTTTACGGTGTTAATTGTCGACGTGGTTCGAATCGAAGCATTTTTATAATTTGAATAATTTTTCACCTCGTGAGAATCTCTTGGTGGTTTACGTATTTACCATAATTTTAATGAAAAAGATGCTCGATGCTAAATTTCAAAATTGCAATTAAAATCTATCGAAAATTTAGAGCTTTTGTGACTTGTCAAACTTTGAAATTATAGCAAGTCTTAGCATAGTCATTTATCTGATGTTATCTGCTCAATATTCAAACGAGTAAATAAGTCGCTTTTCATTACAAACGTTCAAAAGAAGCGAAGAAAATGTTATCGCATCGTTTCAAAACGATAAATTGTCGAATCGTTCAATTTCGTAATATTTCATCTTCGTTACCTATTTCTTTACGTTATAAATTCGTTTTTTTTTTCCAAAACAAACAAAAAATTAATTATAAAAAATATTTAGATTATTTCAAATTGAAATCTCGAAAAGAAAACCTCGAATGAAATGCGCGGAAATTTTATTCTATCCTGTTAACGTGATTATTCCGACGATTGGTTCGATGGAAATTCAACGTTTTGTAATAAAAGCCGAAAAATACGTATTTGTTGGGCGAATATCGTTTATACGGCTTGGATTTCGCTTCGGATAGATTTGGATCAGCAATAGAGGCTTTTTCGTTAAGAATTAAACGTAATTGAAAGATTGAAAATTCCCATATTGCAAACGAAAAATTCCGTGGTAAGTAAATGTCCTTTTGGTATATCGAGGTTTTGCGAAATTTCAATTTCAACGTAAAAATTAGGGTTTTCTGGGATATAATGTGGTACTTTTTCAGATTTTCGAGTGAATGATTTGAAAATCTCTAGGGTGAGAGGGTAAAATGGTGATTTTATTTGGTAATTTCAACAAAATAGTGTATTAGAAGGTATTATAACCATTTTCGGGATATTTCCTCAATTTTTCGTTTTGCTGCGATTTGTCGACGAATGTTGCTTTAAATAGTATCACATTCTTGAGCAAATTCGAGCAAACGTGAAATACTCGTTTCAATTCATATATCACCTAGAAATACATTATTTATGAAAAATAATTCATATACGTACATCTACGTTCATCCCGACCATCGGAAAGACTTTAATATGTGGTAATTCTTTTGGTACATATCTGTAAAATTCCTGCCTTCCTTTGTACCACTTAACGCTGTATAAATCATCACCTTCCAAATCATATGTACAAGTCATTATTACGGTATCGTTTGGGGTAACTGCAGCTGGAATATCAACCACTACATCGCGTAAGCTTTCAATCACTGTAAACAAACACGGCATACCTTGAGAATACACGTATTAAAAGTTAATAAAAATAGAAAAACAAGTGAAAATGCTGAAAAGCTCTCGGTTACTGAACCAAAAACAGCTGCCTTTGACGTTGAATGTAAATATAAAAGGAATTAATCGTAAGATTCAAGTTTCACCAACTTTTCAACAGGTTAATGTTTAACCTTTATGAAAGGGAGCATTTGTTGAGAACAGCTGTTTCACAGCAAAGGCTACCGAAAAAACCACCGTAAAAGGGAATGATTTACTTGTTAATTGAAACGAGAACGTATCAAAGGCGTTTTTACAGTTTGAAGCCCTTTCGGGGAATTTTTCACTGGAAATTGGTTGTGTTATCCAAGTAGCCTGCTTGGTATTTAATCGCAGATTGATGTGTTTAAACTAGTTGCTTTTGGTTTGTGAAATTTCATTTATGAAATTATTCGTGGCACCGTTTTAGCATACTGTGTGTTTTAATTAATGTACAAATAGTAGTAGTTAATTTTTATAGGAGTCTAAATTTTGATTTAATTCTTGTTATCTTTAATTCTATTAGTATTAAAAATTTCATTTTTTTTCAGGTTTATTGGAAAACTTTCTGCGGGTCCTGAAACAAGAAAGTTCAAGTAGTAAGTGCTTAAAAACTTCTTAGATTAGAGATATTTAAAAAAAAAGAATTTATTTGTAATTCAGGCGCGAACCGAGACTTAAATTTTAGAAGGGGAAATGGAGTTCACGAGGGTAAATGGCAAATCTCAATTCATAAGGAATACTCATATTTGGGCGTTTTGCTGAGGCTTAAGCCAATTTGAAAAAAAATGCTTGAAATAAAAGTTCTTTAAATATAAATAAGGAACATTTTTTATTAAAATCATTTTTCTATATTACCACAAATTTCACCATATTTTCGGCATATTGTCATTCAGTTGGGGTGTGTTTGTGAGGCTTGGGGGTGACTTGTGATGAAAAATTTTCAAATAAAAGTTGTCGTAAAATGAGTAAGGAATATTTCTTATTTGAATCATTTTTTTGTATTTCTTCAAATTTCGCTACGATTTTATCATATTGCCGGAATTGTTGAAAAATAACTCAGTAAAGGCATTTTTATGAGGTTTGGGGTGATTAGTGAGAAACGTTTTTGAAATAAAAGTTGCTGGAAATTTATTAAGAAACATTTTTTATTTCGATAATTTTTTTGTATCACCTCAAATTTCATCGTATTTTCATTTTTTTTAGCACGGTAAACAAAATAATGCAGTTGGGGCATCTTTGTGAGGCTTGGGGTGACTTGAGGTGAAAAATTTTGAAACAAAAGTTGCTGCAAAATGAACGAGAAACATTTTTTATTTGAATAATTTTTTTCTATCTTTTCAAATTTTGTGACAATTTTACCATTTTTTAATGATGATTGTGTACCCTGTTTTGGAACCAGCTGGGAGGGGAAATTCCCTTTTTCCCTTTTCTTGGATTCGCGCCTGTAATAATGAAGATGAAGAAATTTCCTTAAATTGTTTCCCTATAGACTCAAATTTCATAAGTTGTGTGTCGATCAAAATCGAATTCGTCGCCATTTTGTATTTTCAATAGAATTTATTTAACGATGAAATTCGCTCAACATGAGAAATAGGTAACACCTTTCAATTAACGTCGTTACCAATCATTCGTGCCGAAAAAAAAATACCATTTTTTATCTCCTTATCACTGCTTATCCGATGAAATATCGAACACGTGCGATAAAAATACTTGAAAAATTGGCAATCTTTTTTCGACCGAGGTGAAAACGTGAATTTGAAATTTTAATCATATTTTTCACAAGGAGCTAGATGTCTCGTAATGATATATCACGTCGGTATAGCATTTTGGGAACACCTTATAGAAAAAAGATAACACGAGATTGCCTGCGTTTTGGAAGATGCGAATTTTCCAAATTATTTTCACGATTAATACGACGAATTAGAATAAGAAAATAAAGGCGAACGTTACAACGGAGAAAAATGAACGGGATGATAAATGACCTATCTTTACTCGCTAATATTTCGGTATTTCAATTTTTTTCTTCACTCGAAATGTCAGTATCCTCTTTTACGCTGACGTTAACGTAATTTTCGCTGCGGAAAGTTAATTAAAACGTGAAAATTTTTGATTAGAGTACACGTATAAAATTCTATTATATTCGTTGATTAGTAAAGTAATGCTACTAATGCTTCGTTAATTAATTGAATTTTAGTAACTGGATTAATTCACGTATATTTTACATCTTACGAAGACTTACTTGGTTTCAATTGCAAAAGGTAGACTTGTGATGTATTCAGTGTGCTAAATGCATCGCGAACAATCTTATTGTTCATTTTATACGACTATCTTGCTAGTATTTTTTTTTTCGTTCGGATAGATACATTCATAAGTTCGCGAACGATTCGGATGCGCTTAATTTATCGATTTTATCGTAAATGAAATTTTGGAGAAGTTAATGAGAATTCAGAGCGTGTGCATCGGTAAGCGAATAAATTAGAAACCGCAGCTAATTTTCGTGTTTCTGGCGCTTGCACGTTTGCCCATGACGTGTACATGCATTTGTAATGGGCGTCGATTCGCCAAAGAAGTGAAATTTAGGTAAGGCCAATTTCAAACAGTTTGCATATAATTTTGGAACTTTTTTATTTTGTCGTGAACGCTCCATGCCGATTTCTATTGATGACGAAAAAAATATTTTGCAAATATTCTCGCCGAAATGGTGAACGATGACCGAGTGTTTACGTTTTGATTGGTACTTCGAAATTAATGATTTTTGAGAGTTACTCGTATTTTCGACAAATAGCGAAACGTTTTATCAAATCGACTTTTCCTCGTTTTGGCCATCGACAAAGAATACCCTCGGAGAGGTCCTATTAAGACGCTAATATTTCTTAGTCACGACATTTGTTTTCCTCGAATGTTGTTAGTTTTTCTATCTTGTCTATTCGGCTTCATAATCAATTGAAGGCGGTTAGAATTTTTCAACTGTGAACGCCATTTTTCCACGTCGTCCATTTTTCTCGTTCGTTTTAATCATTATACGCGTAGTCTTTGCCTTTTCGGGTTGAAATATCTCGCGAATCATCGCTGATATAACCAACCCCAATTTAATTCGATAAACGTTAAATCAACGCGACCTGCGTCTTTATAGCGCGGGCAACTAGGAAAACACGTAATTCGAAGCATTCGGCGTTGGTTAATAGAAAAATGATATCAGACCTTTACGGATATTGCCACTCGGCTGACATACACGTCTCGACGTTAATGGATTTATCTTCGTTAGCTAAAAGCGGATTATTTACTTTGAAAATTTTATCGCCATTTTGCGCTATATTGAACTTTCTACCTTGGTTCAAATGCTCGAATTTTTCTCCTCGTAACATCAAAAGTCTCCTTATAATTTGAGATTTATTGCGTTACGGAATAGTATATATATTCGAGCTAATAAAAACCTTTATAAGGTGTAATGGAAATACCTTTTGAACTTGCCGTCGTTTCGAAAACGATACTTGAAATTAAACCATCTGCTGGAGAAACTATTAGCGAGAAATATACCTAAATTGTATTACGGCGCGGAATTACTTTTGATGGAATTTTATCTTGCACGGGTGGATTTTAATCGTGATTATTTGCTCGTTCTTTAACTTGTGTTTTGTTAGCAAACTAACGATAGTTTGTAATTTCCTTCGGGGAATTCTTTTCAGAATTGATGCAATAGGCTTGATCGGCTCCTTTTTATCCTAATTGCTGAGGGTTTTTTTTTTTTATTATGACACACAAACTCGAAAGTCGTCATGAAATCCCTCTTTCAAAAAAAAATTTTTTTCATTTTTGTTAAGTGATTTTGAATAATTATACCTCAATTACTAAAGTAGATAGAAATATGCGGTTTGTTCTGGGAGAAAGATAATTCTATCTAGATTATTCTAGTGTGGATGATTTTTGTGTTAGGTTAATATTAAGGGTGTAAATGACAA
>QBDW01005161.1:0-35348 GCA_003261595.1 Maconellicoccus hirsutus | reverse complement strand
CACCTCTCTATCTCACATAGTTAAAAGGTTATGGTCGTTCAAAAATTGAAAATTGCAAAAATTGACATAATTTTAAAAAGTTTTGGAAATTTTAATTTTTATAACTTTTGATCTAATTAAGATAGAAAGATGAGGTTTGCGGCATTGGAAAGATCAAATTTTTTCCTTTCTAAAAACATTTATTAAAGTCATATGTTATGAGAAGAAATTTTTGAATAATTCAATAAAAATGATAAAAATTTCACAATTTGAAACGCGTTTTCTTCTTTAATTTGTCATTTACACCCTTGAATATTAACCTAACACAAAAATCATGCACACTAGAATAATCTAGATAAAATTATCTTTCTCCCAGAACAAACTGCATATTTCTATCTATTTTAGTAATTGAGGTATAATTATTCAAAATCAGTTAACAAAAATAAAAAAAAAAATTTCTGAAAGAGTATACCGCTGCTCCTGCGGCTCGAGGGTTAGGCAAACATGCATATATAGACTCAGTTTATGTTGCACAGTTCCTGGGTTGAAGGCCTTACTTCCACCCCGGAACACCCTGTATACAAAGAAAGAATTTTAAAGGGACAAAGCCCAGATGCAAAGCGTCATAGCCGAAAAAGAAATTTTGAAAAAAAAAATATAAATATAAATAAATAAATAAATAAATAAATAAAACCAAGATAGGTTATATGGATATACATAAACTGATTATATATCATTTATTTCGTCTGCTGCCTTACGCTCACGTCTTTCACAGGGTCCTTCAAGTAGTAATTTTTCACCTTCATCGATATCATCGACGTCGACAAGAACGATAACTTGTTGGTGGTAATGCTTATAGAGGTATTTAGCCAAATTCTCGAGAGATGATTCAATGTCTATTGGTAAAATTGCTAAAAACTTATATTTACGGCCATCACACCATTCTCCAACATTCCGAAAATCTAATCATGAAGACTAACCAAATAAAAATGCAAAAATTGCAAACGTGAGAAAAAATGTAATTCTCACCATTATAACCACATAATGTTTGAAACACGCGAACAAATTAAAACTCAACATAATCAAACGGATGAGCGTAGGTATCCGAAATCAACTCGATGTAAAGACGTATAGGCTAGATCAATCTTATTTAATATCTATAAATCAGATAATTTTTCAATTCAGCTCACTCGTTAACGTTAACCTAACGAAACCTCGTGTTTCTCTGTAATCGCTAGAAAAATGCCTGAAATACGTATGCGCGTTAATACGGGTAATCTTACACTAGCATGGTACGATATTGCGCTCAAAAAGGTATTACTCGCCTCGTGTAAATTTTCCTACTGATCACCAAAACGATCCCCTGCAAATTAATTGAGGATATTCATCAGATGACTTCGTAGAAATTCGGGAGATTTTTTTTGAGCTATCTAGCGCTTTAATAAAATGATTTCTGTTTTGTAATTTCGACGATTTCCACGAATGTTGCTAACTTTAGTAGTTTCGTACTGAATACGTAGTTTAAACATGAACACCTGAGAGACTCGCCAAGCTCAAAATATACCGTAATTTAATTACAAACGTATATCGCATAAAATTCACGTGCGATTTGTAAAACCCAACGTACTGATTCAGGGCGCTGTGCTTTGCGCGAAGAATAGAAATGCCAAATTATCCGTTGTTTCAGCCAAAAGGAAAAAATACCCTTAGAACCCAACTAGCGATAAATTTCACCTTATAACGGATGTAGTTACTAGTTACGACGTAGTTAGGCATGATATATTTCATAAATAATTGTACAGAGGTATTTTTTTCTCGTGGAAGCTTCACGGACTCGAGAGAAAAATGTATTGTAACGGGTGATTTTCGAGGTTTTTTGATTTTTCATTTTCTTTATTTCGTTTTACTTGCTACTATTTTTATGCTCCTTTCGTGAAGTTGCCATACAAACCGCAACATCACGATGCTCAATAAGTTGCGCAATTCTTTACCCCTTCCACTGGAAAAATTATAATCGTACTTTAAACACTCTGTATACATTTGCTTCGGTTGTTCAGTCAAACACGCATGGAAAAATCATACAGCTTATCAAACACTCATACCTAGAAAATCTATCACATCTCGGTCGAATTATTTCGAACGTGACTCCCGACGTTTCGAGCTTTACGAGTAATCTGCCGAATAAATATATCGGTATAAAAGAGGGGAAAAAATACCGCCATTATTCGATCACACGGCTGAAACGAATGATCGATGCTTCAAATTAATACCGCGTCGAAGCTTATGAGAAATCCTTGAACGATGCAGCCAAATTTTTCATGTGTCTGGTTGCAAATCGTACATCATAAATACGAACTCGGTCACGCTATTTTCATTCATCGCTCCAAATCGTCGAATGAATTTAGATAAAGTAATCCTTTGTTTATATTTTCGAATGGTAAATAAAATGCCTCACTGTAAATCTTACAGATATCATGGACCAACGAGTATATAAAAAAATAATCCTGAAGGGAACCACAAGTGTTATTGTAGTCGTTCGAGTAATAATATTTTGAGAGTAATTTACTTCGATTGGAGTTCTCGAGGTGAATCGATCAAAAAACAAGTAACCACGGACTATTAATTTAATAAATCGAATATTGTCAGTGAGAAAAGTGAGACTTAAGATTTAAAAAAAATTTAATCAGTCGAAATCGCGTTTCAAGAAGTTTTTTGATTACACTCAATTATCTCAACTCGAGCCATCGTCAAAAAGAAATTGAAAAAAAAACGATCATCTATTTGACATACATCATGTTTATCGACTGCTTCAAGTCAATATCCTGCTGCATCCCACCTTCTCAGAACTTGATACAAGATAACGCAGAAGCTCACAATTCATCATCACCGAAGCCAAACCCATCGGAGGAGTACGAGCCTCATCTCTATGGAAAATTACAACACCCCACTATCTTCTGGGGCTCGGTGTTTCACCTCGTCAAAGCCATAGTCGGCGTAGGAGTCTTGGCCTTGCCGTACATCTTCAGGAGTGTAGGCTACGGCGTGGCCATCTCCGGCACCGTGTTAATTGGCTTCATGTACGTACACGTTTTACACCTCTTATTGGACGTTGAATACGGACTCTGCAAGAAGCTGAGGACGCCTAATCTCACGTACATTGGCGTAGTACAGAATACCTTCGAACAAGGACCAATTTACATCCGGAGTTTCACCGGCGTCGCGAAGTTCATGTTGTATTTCCACTATGCTTTTAATAAGTCAATTAGCAATGCTATATATTTGATCACCATCTCTGGCAACTTCAAGATTATTTTGGATCATTACTATGGGACTGACATGAGTTTGGTTATGTTAATCAGCATAATCATCGTACCATTGGCTGGTTTGGCATCCGTACGTAACCTCAAGTTCTTAGTACCATTATCCGTACTAACAAATGTATTCCAAATAGTTAATCTTGTACTGATCCTCGTTATACCTTATGACTACAACGGAGCTGTTGACCTAAAACCCATCACAGATCTCCACAACTTCCCCACCTTTTTTGGCGTAGTAATGGGAGCATTCAGTTGTACCGGTATCGTTTTACTGTTGAAGAACGACCTCAAAGAACCAAAGAGATTCAGTGCCTTTTGCGGTGTCCTCAACACAGCCTCTTTAGTAGCTGGCCTACTATACTGCGCCTTTGGTGTACTCGCTTATGCCAAATACGGTGATCGTCTTCAACCCAACGTGCTCTTAAATTTGCCCCCAAACCAACCAGTGTCATTGGTGATCCTTTGTCTGCATTCGTTCGCCATTTGCGTATCGTTCACGTTATTCACCTATGTAGGCTTCGATACGCTTTGGAGTAATATATTCGTCAATATGAAATTTAAATATCCCACGGTTACCGAATGCGTCTCAAGGGTAGCTTTCTGTCTTGTACCTTACGCAATGGCGGTTGCTTTGCCAGATTTCAAAATAATGGTCGCCTTAGGAGGTGTCGTTGGTGTATTGATGGATGAAATGTTCCCAATTATATTGCACTTCGTTTGGCTTGCTCAAGAGAAATCCAAGACTTTACGAATTCGTTTGGTACTTTTAAAGGATTTCGGGTTGATTTCAATTTGTTCGGTGGTGTTTTCGATCGCTTTGATGAATGTTATTCGTAGTATAGTCAATTTTTACAGTTGAAGCACGCTGTAAGGAGGTCAATGCCACTTTACTCTCATTTCCGAAATCCTCCAACAAAGCATATTGCCCCCACAATCTATCGAGGAACTTGAGAAAAATGAAGTTTTCTCACATATCTCCACCTAAACGAGTAAACATGAAATTTCATGACAATCAAAACATAAAACAAGGAAAAAATCAAAATACTACGTCACTTGACGATCACATGGCAAGCCGCACGCTGTTTTTCTTCGAACTGAGGAAAATCCTATAATACCTAAAATCTTCCTTAATCTTAGAAAATCCCCAACACTTTCCCAGCCAGCTGGTGCGCACACCATGTAAATTAGATAGCCACGTACTTTTTAATCGTCTTCGTAATCCGTAGTATTAACATCGATACCGTAATCTTTAAGAGTTCTACTTTTTCTCAATTCTTTTCATATAATTCAACACCAAATATGAAAAGTCTTAGTGGTGATTCTGAAAGCCTCGAGACATCATGAAGAATCATAAACTTACAATTCGTCCGTTCCATTGCCGCTATTTTCAACCTATTACAGTTTTATCACTTATCAGGAATCTCATTTTGGCTACAGTTTCCGACAAACAAAGTAATATGATAAGGGATGGGTGAGTTATTAAATTTTTGTATTGAATTATAATCCACTCAAAAAAATGCTAAAATTAGAATCAAAAAAAGGCTATAGGCAGGTAAGCATAAGCGATTTGCCTCCGGGTCCAGATTTTGATGATATTTGGGTGGGAGGCGGGTACCATCGAGAAACGTTCATTATTAGTTATTACTTGTTTACTACAATCAAGTTTTGTTTGAAAACTTTTTAGTAGTATACAGTTTTTGTAATATAAACTTTTTTCTGTTTAGTCTTTGGTCTGCGGTATTGAAGAGAAGTGCTGATATTGTGATGTTTGGGTGGTTTTCCATCCTTGTCCTTTGTTTTCTAGCAAATCGTTCATGACCAAAATTTCAGCTCCCCCGTACCCCCGTTTTCGAGAAATAATTTATTTTTCGAAAATTAGATAGGAATTTTTTTCTTAAATTACGGTTGACAGATTTAATTGAAATTTTGTTGCATAATAGACCCTTACAAGGGTCTTCCATGAAAAAAAATAAACCCCCCCCACTTCAATTTTTCCCAACCATACGGGCGTTTTCAACTTTATTTATTTTTTTTAGGTATATATCTCACTCTGCAAAATTTTCAAACCTCATTTTTTAGATGTATTTTCAACCTCTAGATATCATATATTTTTTTCAAAATTTTGCCTCTACGGGGTCGTGGTCAAAAATTGCAAAAATCGCACGCGTGCGTTAGCTGATATTTTCCACTATGCGGTAGCGCCTCGTTTACTGTTATTACAGGCCTAAGGGCTTGGCTAGACAGACAGCGACGCGATTTTTGAAAAAATCGCTGGCTATGTTTGTGTTGAGATAAAAGCGAATATTGGCGGAGTGTAAAAATGAATATCATGACGGACGATCTCATTGCGACTGTTCAAACGTTCCCTGTACTATGGAATGTCAGGTGTAAGTTTTATCACGACAGAATTAAGAAACAAGATGCGTGGAAGGAAGTTGGTCGAATCTTAATCGATAATTATGATAATTTGTCCGTTACTCAGAAAGAAGAATGGGATAAATTTCAAATTACTTTTTAATTTATTTTTTGATCTCTAGTTGAAAGGTACTCTCGATTTTGAATTGAATCGCGTAAAAACTTCAATTGTTCGGTGTAGATCCATTTTTTTCTTTTTTTTGCAGCGCTTCCACTGCGAAATCCCTCTCTCTCTAGTTTTGATACCTTCTTTTTTGAAATTTTATTCTTTTCACACTGGAAAATGATGAAGAAGAAACTGTTGAACAAAACGTCTTTCTAAATTCGAATTCTAATCAAAACGTTCCACAAAATTCAAATTTTGCTCAAAACGTTCTGCAAAATTCCAATTGGAACGAAGAAACAGAAATGGATGAGATGATAAAAAAAGAAAGCAAAAATCTGGAATGGATGAATTTGAGCAGGCAGTCGTAGGTCAGTTACTTCGAATGTCTCATCACCAACAAAAACAACGGCATCTCTCGCCAATTTTCATCATTTGACAACTTTCGTGGTGCAGGAAGCGGCAGTGGTCTAGTTGTGTAAAGCACTCCACTCCAATTTTTTCCCTCCAAACCGGCCGACCTCTTTTAAATCGTCTTTTTCGACTCCAAAAAAATCTCAAAATAAGCTTAAAATTGTTTCAAACAAAAAACGTTATACGATCCATAATCCAAAAATCGGTAGACTTTGAGAAAAAAATAATTCAGGTAATAAGCTTAAGCGTGCGCGAAGTAATCGGTACTTCCCACTATGCGGTAGCGCCTCGTTTACACTTACGCGCGACGTCGCGTTGGGCCTTGTAGTAACATGCCTAACGTACCGTCGCGCGTAAGTGTAAACGAGGCGCTACCTCATAGTGGAAAATGTCAGCTAACGCACGCGCGCGATTTTTGCGATTTTTGACCGCGACCGCGGTGAGGCAAAATTTTGAAAAAAATATATGATATCTAGAGGTTGAAAATACATCTAAAAAATGAGGTTTGAAAATTTTGCAGAGTGAAATAGATACCTAAAAAAAATAAATAAAGTTGAAAACGCCCGTATGGTTGGGAAAAATTGAAGTGGGGGGGGTTGTTGATTTTTTCATGGAAGACCCTTATAAGGGTCTATCATGAAGCAAAATTTCAATTAGATCCATTGACTGCAATTTGAGGAAAATATTCCGATCTGATTTTCAAAAAAAAAAATTTCTCGGAAACGGGGCGTAGGGGGGAGCTGAAATTTTGGTCATGAACGTTCCTCGATGGTACTCACCTCTCATCCAAATATCATCGAAATCTGGACCCCGGTGGCAAATTTCTTATGCTTACCTGCCTATAGCCTTTGTTTCCACAAATTACACAATGTACAAGGTACAAGCGTCTCCATAAATCTCACGTCTCGCGAGCTCAACAAATTTTACGGGAATTAATCAAATCCCATCGGATTATTTCAAGCTCTACTTCTAGTCTTATCTCGAGTACTTGGTAAAAATGCAAATAACTGATAAAAATCAGTCAACTACACCAGGTTTCATTCGTCGTTCACATGATTGAAAAAAAAACGATCGCCTCTTCGAGTTAATACTTGGAACAACGTTTTACTTTTCGAAAGCGACAACCGAAATTTTCACCCCACAATGTATACGCAAAATAAGTACAAATTAGATTACGCGGATTTAAATCATAAATGGTAAAATTATCGTTAATTAAATAATCCCCAGTGTAAACTGTTATATCATTGTATGAGATAACTTAACAAAGGGAACCATTCAAAAAAATGTGTAATAAAGATACCATCAATATAACAAATAATGCACAACTGTTCAAAAGAGATTCCTAACCGCTCCATAAATTTTTCATTTAAGTGATAATAATGGTTCGAATAAGTTAACAATTTATTGCCTTAGTTTCGTGTTTAAGCGTTTAATGATTTCGAGTAAATTTCGTGAAAAATCTACTTATTTTTTCGAAAGAAAATCACCTAACATATTTAGGATTTCTTCACGTCTACAAAAATCATCTCAGCAGCACTAAAATGCTACTAGATTGCTTCAAACCACTATCCAGCTGCATCCTGCCGTCGTCGAAATTGGTGAAGAATGAAACCAAACATAAACCATCACCATCGTCACCTTCAGTTGAAACTCCAACCGAAGACTACGATCCTCACGACTACGGCAAGTTACATTACCCCACTGTCTTCTGGGGCCCGGTGTTTCACCTCCTGAAATCTATCTTTGGCGCAGGTATCCTAGCTCTACCGTACACCTTCCAGAGCGTAGGATACGGCGTTGCTATCCTAGGCACGATAATAATAGGTGTCATGTACGCCCACGTATTACATTTGCTATTGGATGTGGAATACAGGCTCTGCAAGAAGTTGAGGACACCCAATCTCACGTATATTAGCGTCGTGCAACACAGCTTCGATCAAGGACCACCTTACATCCGCGGTTTCACCGGCATCGCCAAGTTCTTGTTGTACTTCCACTACACCTTTAACAAATCCATAACGAACGCGGTGTATTTGATAACCGTCGCTGGGAATTTCCAGCTCATCTCGAATCATTACTTCGACGGTAACATGAGCTTGGTGACGATGATAAACATCATCATCGTACCATTGGTAGGTCTGTCGTGCATACGCAACTTGAAGTTTCTAGCTCCTTTATCCGTACTTAGTAATATATTCCAAATCGCGAGTTTGGTCATCATCCTCGTCATACCTTCCGATTACGACGGATCCTCCGACATCAACGTTATCAGCGACTTGAAAAACCTACCTTACTTCCTCGGCGTCGTATTCGGAGCATACAACTGCACAGGGATCATCTTACCGTTGAAGAATGATTTAGAAAAGCCCAAAAAATTCACCACCTGTTTCGGTGTCCTCAACATAGGTTTCACAGGAGCTACTCTGTTATTCTGCGCATTCGGTGTGCTCACGTATATCAAACACGGTAACCACCTCCAACCCAACGTGCTCTTCAATTTACCGCCCAATCAGCTCGCCTCCTTTACCATCTCAAGCTTGTACTCGCTGGCGCTTTGCATTTCGTTTATATTATTCATCTACATAGCTTTCGATACCCTCTGGAGTAATATACTGGTGCATATGAACCTCAAGTACCCAACAGCCACTGAATACGGGTTACGAATCGCGTTTTGCTTGCTACCCTACATCATGGCTGTTACTTTACCTGATTTCAAGATAATGGTATTTTTGGGGCCAGTCATTGGTATATTGATGGATCAAGCTTTTCCCATCATTTTACACTTTGTGTTGCTTGCCCAAGAGAAACAAAAAACTACACGTGTCCTTTTGGTGCTCTTCAAAGATTTCGTGCTGATTATCATCTGTTTGGGCTTGTTTATTGGTACCTTGATCGAAGTTGTCTGTAGTATCGTCCAGTTTTATAGATGAAAATCCAGCTAGATGTAGTTGATATCTAGTCTGCGGATGTTGTGTTGCACCGACTCGCTTTTGGAAAGTATTAAGCGACTATACTTGGGAATTCGATGAGTGATTTTTATTTTCTAGTCTTTATACCATTGTTAGTCACTTCATTTTATTATTGTAAATACTGACAGTATGATTGTGATTTTTTCTAACTTTGTTACTTTTTATCCACTGTTGTTACACTTAATTAAATAATTCTTTTCACCATCGAGCAACTTTAAAATACCAACAAGATTTGAAAAACAAAAATATGAAAAATATCGAGAAAGTGTTTGACCTGCTCTTTTTGAAGGAAAATTGAAAAAAACAAGCCTTCATTTTTAAAGCTATGCAAAAAATGAACAAATTTCTTTTTTCAGCGTCTCTTCTATAATTTACTACGAATTTACGTTTTTATAATTTTCCACCGATCTCGAGTATTTCCAAATGTTTGAGACATACTGAACAATTCAACAAACTGAGAATTTTGCGCAACTATTTTATTTTATTTAGGGAATTACTCGCAAGTAGGTACTCGACTAAAATATAAATTGGCTCATTCTTTGGCCACGTGACCGAAACGACAGATGCTCCAACTTAATACCTCAATAACGCTAGTATCAGGCTCTTGAACAAGATCAACTGAAATTTTCATCTCTAAATTCGCAAAATAAATACACGAACTCAATAAAACGGGTTTAAATATATTTACGATATCTTTGACGAGATAATCCCCGTGTCGACTGCTCGTTTGAATTGATAGTTCAATGATAATAACCAATCAAAAACGTAGAATGAAGATATCAACGTTATAATCGCGTTGATTTCACGAGAACGACTTTCAAACACCTCGAGAGTTATTCATTACGGTAAAAGAAAGTGATCCGAATCGTTATTTTTTCGCGTCGCATCGATCAACAATTTACCACTGAATCGCCTGCAATAAAAACCACAGGGAACGAAGATCAAATAAAAAAATCCCCGCGAAGACATCGGAATGATAATAGACTACTTCAAACCAATCTCCTGCTGCATCTCACCAACATCCTCGGCCGAAAACGAAACATGTGAAAAACCACCATCGAGCAAACCACCAAAAGAAGCTATCGACGACTATGATCCACATTCGTTTGGTAAACAAAAACACCCCACTCTTTACTGGGGCTCGGTATTTCACCTCATTAAATCCATCTTTGGCGCTGGTATCTTGGCTTTGCCATTTGCGTTCAAAAGCGTAGGATATGGTGTTGCCATCGTTGGCACTATATTTATAGGCTTCATGTACATACACGTTTTGCATCTTTTATTGGACGTCGAATACAGACTCTGCAGGAAGCTAAAGACACCTAACCTCACTTACGTTGGCGTTGTCCAGAACACCTTCGAGACAGGGCCACGATATGTTCGGGGTTTCACTGGCGTCGCCAAGTTTCTATTGTACTTCCATTACACGTTTAACAAAACCATAACTAACGCTTTGTACTTGATCATGATAAGCGGAAACTTCAAGGCGATGGCGGATCATTACTTCAGCACTAAGATGAGCTTAGTTTCGTGGATCAACATCGTCATCGTACCATTGGTGGGTTTAGCGTGCATACGAAACTTGAAGTTCTTGGCACCACTATCGATAGTAACCAATATATGCCAAATGATCAGCTTAGTGATCATCATCGCTGTACCGTACAATTACGACGGACCAGCGGATCTGCAAGTCATCACTGATATAAACAACTTCCCCGATTTCTTCGGCGTAGTACTAGGAGCTTTCAGCTGCACTGGTATAATTCTACCATTGAAGAACGATCTAAAAGAGCCCAAAATATTCACTTCTTTCTTCGGCGTACTAAACTCCGCCTGTTCGGCATCCGTATTACTATTCTGCGCCTTCGGAGGACTAGCATATGCCAAATATGGCGACCAACTTCAACCCAACGTTCTCCTAAATTTACCCCAAAATCACCTAGTCTCATTTATCATATCGAGTCTGTATTCGTTAGCGGTCAGCCTGTCGTTTATATTATTCATATACGTGGCATTTGATACCCTTTGGAGTAATATATTCGTTCACAAGAACCTCAAGTACCCGAAGATCACCGAATACGCGATACGAATACTGTTTTGTCTGCTGCCCTATGTTACTGCTGTTAGTTTACCAGATTTCAAGATAGTATTTGCCATAGTTGGCGTCCTCAGTGTATTGATGGATGAACTGTTCCCCATCGTTTTACACTTTGTTATGTTGATCGTAGAGAAACCCAAGACTGTGCGGATGCGTTTGGTACTTTTGAAGGATGCGGTGTTGATTGTAATCTGTTTTAGCGTATTTTTCGGCAATTTGGTCAGCGTTATTCGAAGTATCATTCGTTTTTATAGCTGAGACGATGAATTTAGCATCGAAAAGCGATCTGTATCTGAGAAATGAAGTGTCAGGAGTATCGCGAGATCTTTTAGCGTTTGATTTAGCAGCGTATTTTATATATTTTATACATTTGAATAATTGTCATTTTCTAGTCACTTATTATACTTATACAATAAATACTTCGAATATCTTCAAATTGTAATTTTTTTCACCGGTGTAATCGGAAAGAGGCGTTGAATTAACAGAACACGCTAAATATGTTCGAATTGATCTGCAGATACAAAAAAAATCGCCGACACCACAAATTTTCAATTCAAAGAATTATGCTATCGAATCATATTGGTTTATTTTTACACGTGACGACGTGACCTTTCAACTTCACCAGGCATTATCGATAGCTTGGAATATTTATAATTTCATAAAACAACGTAACAAAAACGAAAAGCAGATAAGAAAAATTCCAAATAAATATAAAACAAACACTATTCCACGATCAAATCCACCCCCCGATCACATGCTCCTGTGCTACATTCCTCCTACTTGAAACAGCGTTCTTCGACGCTTCCAATAATGCTACAGTAATCTCACAAATCCATAAATAATGCTACCAAAACCCAAATCCAGTCTAATTTGTAGCACGTGTCCACGTGAAAAATATGGCCCACGTGGTTTTTAATCGCTTCGATAATTCTGGTATCAACATCACTAATGTGTAATCTTGTTTGGTTCTTTTCCTTTTGAATTTTTCGATATAAACGAATAACTAATATGAAAAGACTCAGTAGGGAATTTGGAGCAATAAGCACAACACGAGAGCTCCCAAAATGACGTAACATAGGACCAAACAATATCAATGGTATAAGATTTCGACTATTTATTCTAGAAAAATTGCTGCACCTTGATTCGCAGAATGTGGAAGGACCAATGATACAAAAATTCGTAGAACTCAGAAACCCTAAAAATCTCCAGAATCGCCTCATAGGTAGGTACATGCCCTGCCAGCACTGTAAAGCACCAGACTACACGACATGGTCATTATTTCATTTCAAAAACCCCAGCCAATTTCCAATTTGACTCTTCGAAAATTAAAAACTCATTCGAGGTTCACTCACAGGTACTTCAAACGTATGTAATTCGTTCCGTTCTTCGATCACGTGGTTTAAATTAATTCTTTTACGATTATGAAAACTTCTCCGACAAGATCAACCAGAATTTTCATTCCAAAACAAACAAAATTATATAAATTAGATTTAAAGGATTTGAATGATAATCCTTAATTCGAAGACGACAGACGGAGTTATTACAACTTGAACTGATAATTTCGCAAGACGAAAAAATTAAAAAATTGATAATTATAAAATCGTTGATTGGTTAAAATAAATTCTTAAATGCTTCAGAAATTAAGATAAAATAGATATTGGTATTAATGCAGTTCATCGCTTAAAATAAATTCTAACTGCTTCAATAATAATTTATTGTAGTGAAAAAATTGTCAATTTTAAAAAAATAACACAACACATTTTCGCGTTAACGTAGGTATTTACCGATTTGTGACAATTTTCAATTTTTCCCTCTTTTGTTAAATTGCAAAAACATTCACGCAACAAATTCCCCAATTCTTCAAGTAAAAACCACCCAAGGATTCCATGTGAAGAATTCGCAGCCATCGCTATGTTCCTAGATTGCATCAAACCACTCAGCACCTGCATCTCGCCATCATCAAACACCGCAAAAAACGAAACCGGGCAGGAGAAAGCTCCATGCACTTCGATGGACACCCCAACTGATGAATACGATCCTCACCAACATGGAAAATCCCACCACCCTACTGTCTTTTGGGGCTCGGTGTTCCATCTAATCAAAGCAATGGTCGGCGCAGGTGTCTTGGCTTTGCCGTATACTTTCCATAGTGTCGGCTACGGTGTCGCCATCTTGGGCACGTTGGTAATTGGTGTCGTGTACGTGCACGTGTTACATCTACTATTGGACGTAGAGTACAGGCTCTGCAAGAAGTTGAGGACACCAAATCTCACATATGTAGGGGTCGTGCAGAACAGCTTTGAACAAGGTCCAAAGTCAATGCGACGTTTCGCTCCAGCTGCCACGTTCTTATTATATTTCCATTATACTTTCAACGAATCCATAAGCAAATCTAAGTTCTTGATTACAATAGCTGGAAACTTCAAGATAATCTTGGATCATTATCGAGGCACTAGAACAAGCATAGTGATGGTATTAAGCGTAATCATCGTGCCACTGGTAGGCCTGGCATCTGTGCGTAACTTGAAGTTCCTCGTGCCAATGTCCATATTAACGAACATCTTCAATATAATAAGCATGGCGATCATCCTCACCATACCGCTGGATTACGATGGATCAACCGATCTCAAAGTCATCACTGACATAACAAGGTTCCCTTACTTCTTCGGCGTCGTTGTCGGAGCATTCAGCGTCACCGGGATCATCTTGCCATTGAAGAACGACACAAAAGAGCCCAAAAAATTCACTAGTTCTTTGGGCATACTCAACATCGCGTCCACGGTGACCATATTAATATTCTGCACATTCGGTGTACTCTCGTATGCCAAATATGGTGACCGTATCCAACCAAACGTTCTTTTTAATTTACCACCAACTCAACTAGTCTCTTTGGTGGTACTGAGTTTGTATTCTTTAGCATTATGTATATCCTACGTGTTATTTGTCTACGTCAGCTTTGATACCGTCTGGAGCAACATATTTGTCAACAAGAAGCTCAAGTATCCAACGGCCAGCGAGTACGCTTTACGAATAACCTTCTGCTTGCTGCCGTACATCGTGGCTGTTGCGTTACCAGATTTCAAGATAGTGATATCCTTAGCAGGTGTCATTAGCATATTGATGGACGAAGCTTTCCCAGTCATTTTACATTTTTTATTGTTACTCGAACAGAAACCTAGAACTATACGGATATATTTGGAGCTTTTGAAAGATTTAACGCTCATTTTAACCTGTTTTGGGTTATTTATCGGAGCTTTCATTAACGTTATTCGCAGCATCATTACTTTCTATAGCTAGAATGGTGCAGTAGATGAGATGAAAATTGGAAACATACCTGTACCAATAGAGATCCCCCAGCTCCACCATCATCCGAGCAGTCATCGATGGCACTGAGTCCACCGTCTCACTCTTTCCTGCCTCTGTGTAACCTACAAAGTGTCATTATGCAGTATGCATCGCACCTATGTTGTCTACGAAAACCCCAACTTTTTTAAATATGTTATAAGATTCAAACGGAATTTCAAACCTTTTTTATACCGAATTTTGTATTTTACGATATTATAATAATTCCACATATTTATAATTTTTCAATCTCTCAACCAAATGAACTCCACGAAATATAAGAAGATGAATTACACTTGGAAAGCTTACATGGAAGAATTTTCAACTCCCCCACCTCGTTAATTTGACAGGACACTTTTTTTTGGAAAAGGGGGTTCTACGACTAAAAATATTTCTCATAAAATTTTCTCTCAAAAAAAATACAGAGAACATGCACCATTTCGTGATCACATGACTCGCAAATACATTTCCTTCAATTTGAAGAAAGCCACCCGATGCTTCACTTTTAATACCTTGTTAATCTAGTAAATCCGCAAACAATACTGCCAAATTTCTCATACGTACATTTGATTCACACACCATGTAAATTAATTGGTCACGTAGTTTTTAATCTCCTGGGTAATCTGAGTATTAACAGATAATGTAATCCTTTGGTGGTGTATCTTCTCTTTGAATTTTTCGATATAAATTATTCTCGAGTTGGAAATTTTCAAGCATTGTTTTCGAAAGTTTTCAAATAATAAATTTTTTGATGGTTTTTTCTATGGTAACGAAGTCGGATCAATTTAACGTTTTTTTGTGTAAAATTCTAAGAAATTCTTGTTTATAGAGCAATTTTCTGCAAAAAAGGGTAATTATTTGACTTTATGTTTCAATATTTAAAAAAAAAATCGAGTAATTTTTTGTTGGAAAAAGCTGCGACATGAGCTCAAAAATCATGCTCGAAAGGACTTTTTCAGCATTCTGCCATCATCAGGAACACTCGATGAAACGCATATCTCTAGTTTATCGTCCGATTTTTTCGCTTTTTGCAGCATCCATCTCGATCACAAATCGTATCCTCGCATCATGCAACTCAACTTCTTGAATCCGCTGATTTGCTGTACAACGCCATCGAACGACCTCCCAGAAGATGAAAGAGACGTTGAAAAACCTCCAAAGGCATCTTCAGACAAACCCGTTGACGACTATGATCCTCACGATTATGGAAAACAACAACACCCCACCATTTTCTGGGGTCCAGTGTTCCACTTACTCAAGACCATCGTTGGAACCGGGATACTAGCTTTACCATACACCTTCAAAAGCGTAGGCTACGGCGTGGCCATCTTTGGTACACTACTAGTAGGCTTCTTGTACGTACACGTTTTACATGTTTTATTGGATGTCGAGTATTCATTATGCAAAAAGCTCAAGAAACCGAACCTCACGTATGTTGGAATCGTCGAGCATAGTTTCGAACAAGGACCCAGATTCGTTCGTAGATTCACCGGAGCTGCCAAATTGTTGGTGTATTTCCACTACGTTGTTAACAAATCCACCGCCAATTCCGTGTACTTGATCACAATTGCTAGTAATTTCAAGATAATTGTGGATCATTACTACGGCACGAATATGAACGTAGTCACTCTAATGACTATATTCATCATCCCACTAACTGGTCTGTCGCTCATACGCAACCTCAAGTTCTTGGTACCATTGTCTATGCTGACGAATATATTCAACATAGTCAACGTCATATTGATCCTGTTGATATCCACTGATTACAACGGATCCGCCGATCTAAAGGCCATCACTGATATCACACAGTTCCCAAACTTCTTCGGTATTGTGCTGGGATCCTTGGATTGTACCGGTTTAACGTTACCAATGAAGAACGACATGAAAGAGCCCAAAAGATTCACCGCTTCCTTTGGCGTACTCAACATCGCCTTGTGCGCGTCCACTTTGTTATACTGTGCATTCGGGGTACTCGGTTATAACAAATATGGAGACCGCCTTCAACCAAATATACTTTTCAATTTACCCCCAGATCAAATAATATCTCTGGTAATCCTCAGTCTGTATTCATTAGCGATCTGCATCTCGTTCACGTTATTCGTGTATATCGGCTTCGATACCCTTTGGAGCAATGTCTTCGCTGATAAGAAAATCAGACATCCTGTAGCTACTGAATACGCGTTACGAATAGCTCTGTGTATTTTACCCTACTGCATCGCCGTCGCTTTACCAGATTTCAAAATAATGGTCGCCTTAGGAGGCGTCATCGGGATATTAATGGACGAAGCGGTGCCGCCCATTTTACACGTTTTATTGCTGCTTAAACGCAAACCGAAAACTTTCCAAGTATATTTGATACTCTTGAAAGATATCGGACTTATTTTAATCTGTTTGTTTTTATTTATTGCCGCTTTAGTCGAAGTTGCAGCAAGTATCGTTGATTTTTATAGCCAAATGTAGCCTTTATTTATATCCTTCGAGCAAGGTCGAACACCAGGCGATGATTTCATTTTATATTTATCAATCTTGCTTTATTTTCACGTCCAAGTTACCAAATTATACACATAAGAGTTCAGTTTATGTGAACTTATTAGTAGTAGAAACCTTCAAAAGTCTGAATCTCTTTAAATATAGGAAATATTAGTCAATAAATCTAATTTAAACCAATAATTTTTTATTATCGAGGTAAAGATTACGTGAGACTTCAATAAAGTAATCATTTACACTCAAAAAAAGTCCATTTAATTTCAAGAAGAGCAAAACTTCAGGTAAGAACATCTCGAGTCCCAGCTCCATCTGTAAGAAGATTTTGCCCCTTTTTATGTTTGCGCCTCCTGCCTTCCCTGTCCTCCTCCTCTTCATGAAAATACTTCAAGATCTACCTGAGGACATCATCGCTCATACGAATTAAGGGATTAAAAAATGTGAATTATCATAAACGAGAAACCCTACTACTTTTCAAACACTCCCTCTAAAAACTTCACACTCCAGGTACACCTCGAATTAATCCGCCGACGCTTTAATCAAAATAGAAAAAAAGGCGACGAAGAAAAGTATACGAAGCTTTTTAAAAATTCATCTCGCAGATTCATTATGATACTTTGTTACGAAGGCGATAGAGTACACACGAACACAAGAGTAACCTCGTTGTCAAGTATAAAAGGATTATAAGGTACGCTGCGAGAACGCATTTTGGCTTAATCACGTACTAAAATATAGTCTACGAAGATCTCCCTGTTTTCGGGCAACGCGAACAGGACGAACTCGAGGGGAGAATTGCCGAGGCGGATTTAAAAAGCGTCGACCGAGTCGCTCAAAAGAGTGAAATTCTGCCGTTTGACAAATTCCACCGTAATACGGTTGTTTTGAAATAACCGCGAGAATTACACGGCGGCGCCATTTTCAAGGTTATTTGAAAGCGAGATTAATTCAAATTGGAATGTTTCGCCATTAATAAAAAAATTTTTAACCTTTAAATGTCATATATTTTTTTCAAAATTTTGCCTCCGCGGGGTCGTGGTCAAAAATCGTAAAAACCGCGCCCGTGCGTCAGCCGGTACTTCCCGCTACGCGGTAGCGCCTCGTTGACACGTACGCGCGACTTCGCATCAAGCATTCGACTTTTTTTAAATCGACTTTTTTGACTCCAAAAAAATCGCAAAATAATCTTGAAATTATTTCAAACAAAAAACGTTATACGATCCATAACCCAAAAATCGGTAGATTTTGAGAAAAAAATTATTCAAGTAATAAGCTTAAGCGCGCGGTAATCGGTACTTCTCACCGTGCAGCAGCGCCTCGGTTACACTTACGCGCGACGCGGCGTTAGGCCTGTAGTAACACGCTCGGCGCTACCGCATAGCGGAAAGTACCGGCTGACGCACGGGCGCTATTTTTGCGATTTTTCACCACGACACCGTAGAGGCAAAATTTTGAAAAAAATATATCATATCTAGAGATTGAGAATACATCTAAAAAATGAGGTTTGAAAATTTTGCAGAGTGAGATAGATACCTAAAAAAAATAAATAAAGTTGAAAACGCCCTATTGATGGAAAAAAAGTAGAGTAGGGGGTTGTTGATTTTTTCATGGAAGGCCTTCATAAGGGTCTATTATGTAGCAAAATTTCAATTAAATCCGTTGACTAATTTAAAAAAAAATTCCTGTGATTTTTGAAAAAAAAATTATTTCTCAAACGGGGGGTAGGGGGAGCTGAAATTTTGGTCACGAACGTTTCTCGATGGTACCCACCTTCCACCCAAATATCATCTAAATCTGGACCCAGAGGCAAATCGCTTATGCTTACCTGCCTTCAGCCTTTTCTTACATGATGGACTACATAATTTTCAAAATGTGAGATGGGCCTTCAAAAGTACTGAAAACGGGTGGGAAATGCTCAAAAAGTCGTTTCATCGATGGTATATCCCAATTCAAAAACTTTTTATGAAATGATATTTAGCTCTATCTTCGACGGTTTTCGAGCAAAACGTAAAAATAACAATTTCACCGCGTTTCAAGATTTCATATTTAAAATTGTAATCGCAGGATTTACTCCTAGAATGAAACCCTCCGTAAAACAAACCGATTCAACTTGGGGTTCATATTTAGCAAGAAAATGCAAACTCCTACAAAGGGTCACGAGGTATTTAATTCTTTTTCTTCTATCGCTCCTTACGGATCCACGAAGGCACATCGATGAAAACTACGGAACCGCTTCGATGTCACGTTCTCGCAAAACTTCAGCACTCAACTCCCCCTTCGAATCGATTTGTTTTCAAACAAACGCACACCTTGTTCGTTTCATTATGTCGAGTTACAGCGCGAAATTCTTAATTAAATTTTCAAACACCTCATTTATCGCGTTCGTCCTACAAGAATTAGCATAAAAAATAAACTCTACGAGGGAGACGCGGAAGAGGGGTGAGGAACGAAGCCGAAAAAAGGATTCGCCTCTTCTCCGACGTCGTGGCGTATCGTGTCAAACGAATCGATTAGTTTTGCTCGCAAATTAATCAACAACGTCGAAAAAATAAATTTACATATAAAGACTACGATATCGTCGCGCGAACAAAGTGAAGAGAAAAAGACGCGGTAAATTGGTTAAAGCTTAACGTCGTGCGACTCGGTAGCCGTAAACTTTTACAAGGAGAATTTCATCTTCTACACGAGCCTTCTTTTTCTCGCCTCGGTATTTTTTCTCTCGCTTCGTATCGCTCATATTGCTGTACACCAGAGAAGGTTGTATACAATAAAATTTTAATTCGCACTATCAACAACATCTGTATACCGGTCGTTTCACTCGTCGGTAGGGCAAACCATCCCCTGTACTGCTACTTACCCCGTTGTAATGCAAGTTGCGCTACTAGCGCGATATTTCCTTGCGTTATTATTTTTTCATTAGCGTCGCCATCCACGACGCCGCCATTGTTGGCAATACTCTTGTTTTCGCCGTTCTGCGGCATTTGTTAAATAACGCGACTAAACGCCACCGAAACCGAATTGTACGTTGCAAAAATTTAATTTCCGCTTTAGAATTAATTAATTATAAAAATGTTCAGCAACGGCGAAATGTAATCGGCTTAAAAGGGCAATTATTAAATTTGTTATCTCGCCCCGTTTCGTTGGTCGTGAGAAAAACTAACCCGACGTAAGGTTTCCGCAGAAAAAAGACGCGCAACGACGATGAGAAATTCAAATGAAATGCGAGAGATTTTTTAAAGAGATATTTTATCGTTTTAGCCGAGCGTCGTAGAAGATTTATGTGCTGACGTTACTAAAAAAGCGAACAAAGAGTACGGCGAAATGTCTTACTTAAAGTTTTATTTTCGCTTAATTATAATAATGCCGTATGGCGGCGCGAAATTGGACCATCTTGCGAATGTACTTTCCTCCATGTAACGTAATTTAATTGTTACGCCGAAATTCCGCCGAGCCTTTGGTGTCGCTGGTGAAATTAAATTCCAGCGAAATGCTTTCTTCGTTTTTGTACGCTGCCACAGACGAACCAACCATCCGGGTACACGGTATAGATTTCATTTACTGATATAATGTGGATGAACAAATGCGATGTGATGAGATGTACAAAACTAGGGACCAGATGCGGCATCTTCCACCCTCCGCAATAATAAGGTAAATGTCTGGGCTCGGCAGAAAAAAAAGGGTAAAATCATTGGGAGCGTTTGGGATAATGGAATAGTACACCTCAGACCAGGAGTTGTGCCCAGCCCAGGACCAGACCCTAAAACCTGAAAAGCCCCAATAAATTGAGCCCTAGCCCGAAGCCCTAAAACCCAAAGATGTAATTTCAAGACCTGGACCCGAAACCCGAGACCTAGTTTTCAAAAGTGGGCCTCGAAACCCGATCATCATTTTTCAGACCTTGGGCTGTTCAGGGTCTTGGGCTTTTTAGGGCTTGTGATTTGTCAAATGTACCTAGTCTCATTAACCTTCTCTATTCGTAGAAGGAAACTAGAGAACTTCAAAAGTGTACCTTAGTTGAGAAACCAAAGATTATGTCAAAATTTGTCATTTGAGTATGGTATCTTGCAGGGGAAAAAATTTCCAACAAAATAATGTCAATATGATTTTTTGCCTATCTTCAAAATTCAAGACGCTATGATCTTTTGAAAAATACAACATAAAAAGTGAAAATTGAAAAAAACGAAATCAACATAAATGTTATTAGTGGATCTTAAAAAAATCTGCAACAAAAAAGTCATATTGACTTTCTGCCTATCTTCAAAATTAAAGGTGCAATAATTCATTTTTTCAAAATTCTGTTACTTTTTTCATTTTAATTTTACTATCATTCTTCATTCTACAACATTCTTAATGTTCAACATCCATCAGTATCGGTATAATATATAAAAAAAAATGGAAGCCCTAAAAAGCCCTGAAAAGCCTCGATAACTTTTCACAAAACCCGAAACCCCAGCTCCGAAACCAGAGACCCGATTCTTGAAATTCAGGCCCAAGCCCCAAAACCAGAGTCCCAAACAAAAAACCGTTCTGGGTCCAATCCCTGCCTCAGACCAATCAGAGGCGTGCTACTTCTACGACAACGACTTGTCTCGAGATGGTGACCGTCTCCTTCTAAGGGCTTACCACCGACATCACACTGCGTTCCCTCTTCTCTTTTCACCTCGCACAGACTCCCTCTTCTCTTTTCGTTGCGCGCAGGTAGAATCTGATGAAAACGTACATTTACGCGACCGACCGACCGACCATGACGTCACACTGTCGCCCTTGAACTTGTATGACTGTAGTGCGCATGTGTGAGTGTTTTCGCCTTTTTTCTTCTTTTTTTGTTTTTGTAGTGTTTTGTTTTTTTTTTCTTTCTTCTCTTTTTTCTTGCTTCGCCTGCCGTCCGCCTTCACCCTACTGCTATTACTATTGCTATTATTGTGTAATTTATATTTGTTTGATTTCTTTATTTTTTTAATTTTTTTACTCGTTATAAGGTGGGGTTTCAGGACACCCGTGCAAAGACGTTCTCAATGAATTTTTCTCAGTGAATGGGACCTCTACAAACACTGACAAAAAAAAACAGACAGTGGAGATTTTTCTTCAATTTGACCACACTACAAGGTGCGACTGAAATATTCATTCTCCATCGGCGATTCATTACAAGGTAAAAGATCTTAATAAGGTAACATGGTTTCGTGGCCATTGACGTTATACTACTTGAAATACGAATTAACAACACACATTGTCCACAAGTACGTATAACATGCAGTTTACTTATCAACTTCGTACTAACACCAACAAGCACGTGATCCTCGACTGCGAGCATATAATATCGTCGAAGATTAAACGTAAGTTATCCCTTAATCCTATCGCTTTTAGGTTACGTTCCATATTACGTTTGTTTTGTTTATTCGCGTTACAATAATTTAAAATATTTTGATAACCTTGGAAATTATTTTAAATCGACGCACATTGACAATTAGAATTCAAACGAAGATAAGACATTTAGAAGAGTATTCTTTCAATGTACTTTACGTGATTTATAATCAAACGTAATCCTGGTTTGAATGTGCAGTCGTATATCGCAATTAGTCCGTTTTGTAATTCGATAGAATGCCATTGATCAAGTTGCGGTTAAATTTGACGAATCGTGTAATTAAAAATTGTAAAAAATTAGGTAAAAGCGAGTAGTATTTGTATTTTTTGATGATTCTGTTCGTTTTGAAATTTCCTCTCTAACTCGCGTGTTCTTTTCTTACAACGAACAAGAACTGAAGCGTTAAACGTAAACGTCGATAAACGTCTGAAATTCATCTCATTCATTTCCAACGCAGTTTTCAAAAAGCTTACACGGTTTGTGATTAATTGCACCGTTACGATGAGCTATTAACGGAAGATTAAATCAATTCGACGGTTATTTCGAAACACGCGCTTTTTCGAAGTATCGCGAAAAACCCATTTACCGCTTCCTTCTTCGATCATCGCTTCAACGCGGAGTTTGATTTAATAAACGATAACGATACCAGGAAGAAAGACACGTTTGAATTTCAAATCATGTACGATTTAAAAAATCTCGCGAATAATATAACGGAAATAAGACATGTCGACAATTACCGAGCTTTGCTCGCTCTTAATTGACTCACGTCCATTTTGGTTACATCGTTTGACCACGCTTAACAATGGTGGCCGTTTAAAACGACGTTGCACGTATATTCGCGCATTTACTTCGCACCGAGTACTCTTATCAATTTGTAAATTCCCGAAACACACGGTAAGTATTCCGATTTTTAATTAATTTCGACGCTTAATTTAAACCATCATCGTTGTATTACATTGTAGCGCAGGTACCGGCAATAATTTCCATTCATGTTTCGCGCCAGCAAACCTAACAAAACATCGTGTATGATATAACACCCGCTGAGGATTACCAACGTATTGTTATTCTAATTCAATACTCAAGTGCGAATCGCGTAATTGGAATACAAATCGACATCCGCGATACCTACCAGTGTTCCAGGTAAACTAACCAAAGTACATAAAGCGCTGATAATTATACGTTTGAAAATTTCGTTCACCCAAATAAAAGAATTATACCCTTGCACACACTCCATATGCGAAACATACAATATCGCCGCAGGAGACCGCAAACTGTCCTAGATTCGCCATCATCCTCGAAATATTACCAAACCAAGTTCTTGCTGGCTCATCGACAATCGCGACGCGAATATTTTCATCCAAACGAACTATTTCATGGTAAATTGCAACGTTTCATCGCACACGACAACCATTATTCATGCAACCAGCCCCGAATTCGGACAGAATTGCACATCGCGTATGAAATTTTATTTGCGACCACGGTTTCGAAATTTATCGAGGTAGTTTATAATTGAATACGTCGAAGTAATCCGCGGCCAGATGTCAATTGCGAGATATTTATAATACGTTTAACTATTCCATCAACCGAATATATTCGCAGAACTGACACATTGTTTGATAATATGTCTAAAATAATTTTCAAACGTAGTCATATCGGCCTTTTTGTTCAAAAAATTGAAATTAATGTGGTAGTTGGGTACTTTTGAGATATGCTCATGACCAAAATTTCAAACCCCTACCCCCACCCTTTTTTGAGAAAAAAATCCCAATTGAAAAATAGATAGGAATTTTTTTCTCAAAAACGGTAAGAGGGGGGAGGTTGAAATTTTGGTATGTGGTAGACCTTTATGTATACTTTCTACACAAAAATTGACAACCACCCACCATCATTTTATCACCACCAAAATACGTTTCTTGACTCGTTTTTTTTTATTTAACTAAGGCCCTGCTGATTGAAAATTTTGAAACTTCGATGGTAGGTGCCCTGTTAACCCGCAAATAATATAAAATTTTTTCAAAATTTTCACTCAGCGGGATTATGGTGAAAAACCGAAAAAACATACAAAAATCGACTTTTTCAACTCGAAAAAAATCGCAAAGTCTTTTTTAAATTATTTATAATAAAACACGTTATATAGTCAAAGACCCAAAAATGGGTAGATTTCGAGAAAAAAAATGCAGAAGAAATGAATTCAAGCGCGCGGGCGGTCATCAGCATTTTCCACTGTGCAGTAGCGCTTCGTTTATAACAACGCGCGACGAGCCGCATGTGGTACGTTGCGTTATAACGTGAAACGCATATCTCGTTGTTTCGTGCAAAACGTGCTTAATATCCCGCGTTGTCACAAACGATGCGCTATCGCACAGTGGGAAGTGCAGACAACCGCCCGCGGTGTTGAATTCGTTACTTGAGCAATTTTTTTCTCGAAATCTACCCATTTTTGGTTCTTTGACTACGCGAGTATAACGTGCTTTGCTATAAATAATAATTTGAAAATGATTTTGCGATTTTTTTCGAGTTGAAAAAGTCGATTTTTGTACGTTTTTTTGGTTTTTCGCCATGATCCCGCTGAGTGAAAATTTTGAAAAAATATTTATATTATTTGAGGGTCAATAGAGCACCTACCATCGAAGTTTCAAGATTTCCACTCAGCGGGGCCGTTGTTAAATTGTAAAAATCAAGTTAAACATATTTTGGTGGGGGTAAAATAATGGTGGGAGGTTGTCGATTTTTGCGTATAGACCATACATAAAGGTCCATCACATACCAAAATTTCAACCTCCCTCCTCTTACCGTTTTTGAGAAAAAAATTCCTATTAAAAAAATTCCTATTTATTTTTCAATTAGGAATTTTTTTCTCAAAAAGGGTGGGGGGTAGGGGTATGAAATTTTGGTCATGAACATATCTCAACAGTACCTAACTACCATGTTAATTTCAATTTTTTTGAACAAAAAGGCCGAATCGGCCTGCTTACCAGTGACGGCGTTTTCATAATTCGATATGATTTCATAGGTGCTCCTCGGCGCATCCCTACAAACCTTGCATCATGGTAGCTCAAAACTGCACCTTGGACATGGCGACATCACCATCGGACACGAAACCCGCACCCGAATGCGAATCCCCGAAGGAACCATCGCACCGCACAAAGTCTCCATCAAAATACGACCCACACGACTACAGCAACGAACACCACCCAACCACCTTTTGCGATTCGGTATTCCACTTCTTCAAGGCGATCGTCGGCATGGGTATCTTAGCGCTTCCTTACACCTTCCACAGCGTCGGCTACGCTATCGCTATTCCCGGAGCGATACTAGTCGGCATCATATACTCTCACATTTTACATTTACTATTACAAGTGGAATACGCGCTTTGTACGACGTTACAAGTACCTCGACTAACGTACGCTGGCGTCATCGGGCATACGTTCCAACAGGGTCCTAAGGCATTCCGAGGATTCGCCGGAGCGGCCAAGATAATGCTGTACTTTCACTACGTCGTTAACAGTTCGATGTACAACGCCGTTTATCTGGTCATGATAGCTGACAATTTGAAGAAAATTTTCGATTATTATTACGACGTCGATTGCAACAAGAAAATCATTCTGTCTGTTGTCATCTTGCCTTTGTTACTTTTAGGAATGGTACGAAGGCTGAAGTTCCTTGTGCCACTGTCTATGCTCACCACTGCCTTTAATTTCGTTAATATTTTTTTAATATTTTACATATCATCTGGTCAAAGTGCCCCTGTCGATGATACCAAACTGATAAACGACCCTTTCGAGTTCCCAACATTTTTCGGTATAGTTTTAGGCGCACTTAGCAGCACAGGGATCATAATACCTTTGAAAAACGACATGAAAACGCCTAAAAAATTCGCCTCACTTTTTGGCGTGCTCAACATCGGCTTAGGAGGAGCAACCGCTTTATACGTAGTTTTCGGATTTTTCGGGTATTTAAAATTCGGCGCTAACATACAACCGAATATATTATCAAATTTACCCAGCGAAAATAACCTCACGTTATTAGTCCTGGTATTGTATTCGATCAACATTAGCGTCTCGTATACGTTATTCGTTTACGTAATATTTGATACAATTTGGAGTAATTTACACGAGAACACTTTGGCTCGTATGCAACATCGTGTACCCGTCGAATACGCGTTACGTATTTTCGTGAACGTTTTACCATATTTCATCGCAATTATCGTGCCCAATTTCAAAATACTCGTTTCGATAAGCGGCGTTATTAGCGTTTTAGTCGACATAGGACTTCTACCTTTGCTGCACATGTTGATGGTGTGGGCGGATAAACGCGATAAAAATACGTGCCTTAGGAGGCTCGTATTTTCCAAAGATTTCCTGCTGGTTGTTATCGCCGTGAGCTTATTTGCGGGCGGAGTTGTTAACGTGATTGATAAAATAAAAAGTTTTTTTACCTAAATGCCTTATTTATTGCCGAACACGAACATATGCTGGAATTGTAATGTCCATGATTTCTCTGAACGCTCAAAATTGCAATAAATATAATCAATGAACGACCAACGGACTATAAGAAGGTATAAATGCGTATGAGCTGAATCGAGCTGTTAAAAGCAATTTTATGGTTGATCCTTGTGCTATACACTAAAATAAAGATTTCAAGTTACGGTGTTACTTTTTCAGCCACCCCATTTTTCGAGGATCCACCCCCCAAATATTTGAAACGCGCGTACCGTCCCACCTATTGATTTTGGAAAAGAAAACGTTCCATCAAAATTGTTCCTTGATGTCTCCTCTACACTTCAAGTTACTACAAAAACTTTATTTGGAGCAATCCCCTCTCCTCAAATTTGAAAAAACGTTCTTCGAAAAAAGGGGAAGTCTGATTTTCTCACATTTTTACGAGAAATAATAAAGATACACCAAAATTTGTAATCACAAAAGATTTACAATCAATTTTTCTTTCAAGTAAGCTTAAGTGCAAAAAATTGCTCGCACCCCCCCTCCCATCTTATTTGCGCCCCCCCCCGCCGCTACTATATTATTGATCTATTATACGTCTGTCACAATCTGTAATGTAGATTTCGAACCAGCAGTAGACTCCTAGAACAAACTAACACTCACATTTGGAATTCCCTAAAAGATGCTTCTTATTAAGGAGCTGTGAAAAGTTGAAAATTTTGTTTTATTTTTAGGAGAACCGAGAAGAACAATTGAAATTTTACAAAGGTCTAAGGAAGATGCTAATTCAGAGAGATGTGATTAAAGCAGAGTTGAAAGAAAGCCGTTTATGGGGGCACTATTTAACCAACTCACCAACCTGGAAGAAATTCCCAGAACCCGAAAAAAGTAAAATTGAAAAATTGATTCTGAAAGGCAACGAAGAAGCTGCACATCTTACTAATTTCTCTACACTTTTTGTTGTTACAATATCTCTCCTCAGAGAGTTTCTTGCCCTTCAAACCCCAATTAAATCCTTCAAGTTGGAGTAATTGACAAACTATGAAATTAATTAGATTTTTAAAAACTACCCTGCAAACTTAATACAGTTGGACGTTTTAAATTCTTAAAGCAGTGTTAAATATTTCAGCTCCAATCTCCCTTCCTTTTCCCAGAAAAGAATTTCACAGGAGATCCAATAAGAATAACAATCTCCCTCCCCCTTCCACGCTAATATTTCATTTTATTTTAACGAAAGATTGACGCGCAACAATTTGCTCCTATAAATTCCCGAAAATTATCGTCTTAACGATTTTTACGTACTTCAGATCAAAAATTTTTTTTAAATGACTCGAATATGTAAAATTACAAAAAATGTCATTCGATTGAAATTTACAATTTCTGTCTAAAATACATAATAATCGATAATCGAACAAATCGAATATTGGTAGCAATTTTTTAGTCGGGTTTTTTCATGAAAATCAAGGCTATTACGTTGTGTCAGTTGGTGGGAGTGAGGGGGGAGGGAGCATACTCAAAGTTTGTTTTGGAACCTCAGAAGTGGATGATTTTGGATCAAAATTTAGATAGGTCACATTTTTCAATGGGGGTGGGGGGAAGGGTGAAAAAAAGCAAAAAAAGCTAAAACATAAACCAATCGACAGAGTATCAAAATATGTACAACATACCCAAAAATCATCTTCCTAAACCATTTAGGAGGGGAGGCCTTCCATTATTTGACCTTGAAAAATGTTGTGTGATGACCGCAGCCTCCTCCCAAATTGACCTAGGAGGTCGTGCTTCGGCATGTATAATTATGTAGTGGGTGCCCGAATAGTGCCTCTTGGAAGTATCGACCTTTCACCTCCCCTCACTCCTTTTCAGCCTCCTAAAACCTGATTTTTGGTTCTTTTTTAGGGGTTTTAAATATTGTGTCATCGTTGCGTCCCCCCCCCCAATTAACCTAGGAGATCGTGGTTCCACTTGTACATGTAGTAGGTGCCAGAATAACGCCTTTTGAGTGTATCGACTTTTCATCTCCCCCCACCTCTTTTTACCCTCAAAAAACATGATTTTTGAATCTCGCGGCGCTGCAAAGCTTTTTTTTGATATTTCTACATAGGAATTTTTGAGACGAATTCTTTCTATAAAAATGGAAGCTCCAACCTATAACTAGAGTTATAACGCGAATTTTATTTTGAAAAACCTTGACGACATAAATGCACCTCCGCTAATCGAACTTTTAATACACCGTCGTAAAATTATTTCAATAAAATCTGCGGCAATCACACTTGAAATTTAACGAGTATAATTTTTTGAACATTTACTACCACCGTATCACGTATTTTACACGTTCAGATGAAATTAATTCGACGTGAAAACTGCAACGTTCACTTTGGTAAGTAGATTTCATGCAGTAGATTTATAAAAATCTGCAAAAACACGAGGCCATCGAGCATGAAAGAAATTAACGATAATGCAGAATGAAAGAAATTAACCTGTGCAAAAAAATTTCGTAAGCAACACTGCTACGTAAGCCAACAATTATACCAAAAACTATCACGCACGCTGTAGATAAGTCCAAGGCGAACATCATTCTTAAAATATACGTCATCGTTCGCTTTCCACTTGTTATCAATGGGCGAAAAGGTAATTCGTAATTAATACATCCTGCCTTCGAGTACACCTACAATTTAAAATTGTTTTTGGATCACACCTCCGCCCCACCTTTCGGTACCGGTAATTAATTTGATTCGGCGATTACACTCGTACGTATTTACGACGTTCTTTGGCTTAGTTGATAATCGCGACAACCGCACGTGGAATCGTGTTTTTTTTTGACAAGGCTTAAAAAAAATATACGCAACTTTGAAAAATTAAGCGTAAAGCCAACATTAGTTAATAGTCATAGCCATTATACATGTACAAACTAAACAGTCGATCGTTAATTTTCCAAGTAGTTCGACACTGTTCTTTACCAAGTCTGAGATTACATCGTCACTTAAATTTTTTCCCACTGTCGGCGGCAACAAATCGTCGCGTGATTCGGTGATCGTTCAGTTGTAAATAAACGCTGTAATTGTGACGTCCCTGAACCATCGAAAGCTTCGCCATCGCGTCTAAACAAACCGGTTCGGACGCTGGCTCAGATTAGATAAACGTTTTATAATCGCCCATCGAGTTGTTCGATTCGCGTGCCACTGTATAGCTCGTTGTTCGCGGTGAAAAATTCCTCAACGAGACGAGAAATTCGCTAAAATTCTTCCTCAATTTGTTGATATTTCAGTTTCCTCTTTGAGACTTTAATCAGCAAACGAAACAAAAGCGGTGTTGTTCTTCTACAAGTGAGTTTTACTGTTTTGAAGTTTTTTTTTTTGGTCACGGTCAATTAAAATTATTGATGTGTATTTTATGAAAAAAAAAACAATGTTGAACGGAAGATCAATTTTAGAGGGGATGCAAATTTAATCGAAAGTGATGAAACGTATCTTGAGGGGGTTAAAATTACCAAAAAGTTGAAAAAAAAAATAGCAGAGATGCAGAGGTTTGGTTTTTTCTTCTTACAAAGCACGACCTCTTAGGTCAATTTGAGAGACTGTAGTGACAATGCAAAATTTTTCAAGGGCAAAGTTTTCTCCCCTCCTAAAAACGTTGGGGACGCAGATTATCTAAATAGTCAATTTCAACAATTGTTTACAGCTTCAAAATCAATCAATATGTCAATCTTGGATTAATCTCCCAGGCAACATGGTGCTGAAAAACTGTCTGCAAAATCTCACCGACGACGTAACCTTGGGCTCGATCAAGACCTCGAGGTCGAAACCGCACCAAGACTACGGCACCGAAAATGCCACGCCGACAAAGCCGAAAACCGTCATCGACTACGACCCTTACGACTACGGTAACCAACACTACCCCACATTATTTTGGGGCCCCGTGATACACTTCTTCAAGGCGGTCGTCGGCACCGGGATTCTAGCCCTCCCTTATACCTTCGGCAGCGTCGGATACGCGATCGCCGTACCAGGAGCCATCCTCACCGGGCTTCTGTACATCCACATCGTCCACGTTCTGTTGCACGTCGAATACGAACTGTGTAAAACGTTGAAAACGCCGAATCTCACGTATATCGCCGTCGTGCGACATTCGTTCGAAGGAGGACCTCATCTAGTGCGTCGGTTCACTTCATCGGCTATCTTCCTGATGTACTTCCAATACGTGGTGAACGGCTCCATGGGCAACGCCGTGTACCTCATCACGATCGCCGATAATTTTAAAATGATCGTGGATCATTTCTACGGCACGGATTCGAACGTGATTGTGATTCTGACCATGGTCACCGTGCCTTTGTTGATGCTCGGTTTGATACGAAACTTGAAATTCCTCGTGCCCATGTCCACCATAACTAATTTATTCAATTTCGTGAATATATTCCTAATTTTGTACATATCGTCGACGAACACGACGCCTCAGGCGCCGAAGGCCATAAACGACGTATTCCAATTCCCGACCTTCTTCGGCATCGTCATCGGCGCGCTCACCGGAACCGGGCTAGTGCTGCCGTTGAAGAACGACATGAAAAATCCCCGTAAATTCGGCGCTTTCTTCGGCGTCCTGAATATAGCTTTGGTGGCGGCCACATCGCTATACGTGATTTTCGGCCTACTCGGGTACTTGAAGTACGCCGATCAAACGCAGCCAAACATCTTGTCTAATTTATCGATGCAGAATAACCTCAGCCTATTAGTGCTGGTGCTATATTCGACGGCGATCTGCGTCTCGTACACGTTGTTCGTTTACATAGCATTCGACACGATCTGGAGTAATTTATACAACAGCACGTTGGCCGGTATGAAACATCGGGTACTGCTGGAGTACTCGCTGCGTATTATTTTGAGCGTTTCGCCATATTTGATCGCCGTAGCTGTGCCCAATTTCCAAATACTCGTTTCCGTATGCGGAGTATTTGGTATTTTAATCGAAATAGCTTTTCCGTCGTTTATCCATATTCTAGTATTGACGAAACACGGCCATAAATCGGCGACGACTTATGCCATCATTTTGAAAGACTTGTTTATCATCGCGTTGGCTTTGTTTTTATTCGTAGGCGGCGTCATCAACGTGATCGATACGATCGAACAATTCCTTCATGGGCTTCATGCGGCTTGATCTCGAATAAAATTGTGATAATTACGATTTACCTTAGTATATCTATAGTTACCGATGTATTAGTTAAGTTTCCAACTAAGCGTAATGTATCAGCGATGATTTATTGAGGCGAATGTCTCGCACGAATGTACACGCAGAAGCACATTTTGACATTGTACAATTTTCCTCGTAGTTTTTCAACGTAGGCAACTATGCTGAGTGAAATAACTCACGTGATTATTTACATGTTTGATTATTGCATTAAAGAATTTTTTTTTCGTTAAGTACGTTATTTCATTTTAAAGCCAAAAGTCACAAATTCGATTGATCGACAATAATCTATCACGCCACAACGAGCGAACCGAATTTCGTCAAATTTTTAAAGTAGTAAATTACCAGTAATTATCGTATATACCGAAAATTAATGGTAAATTACCGACAAACCGCAAATTTATGGTAAATCATCATTCGTTACCACCAATAAATCAACAGTAAATTACCATAAATTGGCGGTAAAATACTTAAAATGACGGTAAATTGCTGCAAATCATGGTTAGATCATTGTAAATTACCGGTAAATTGCGTAAATTAAATTACTGGTAAATTACAAGAATTGACGGTAATTTACCATAAACTACTGGTAAATTACCACAAATGACCACAAATTATCAGTAAATTACCGTAAATGACCATAAATTACTGTTGGATTACTTGAAATTACCATGAAATTACCGTAAATTACCATAAATTACCATAAGTTACCAGTAAATTGCCACGAGTTACCAGTAAATTACCATAAATTACAGAAAAATTACCATAAATTACCTTAAGTTACTATAAATTACCGTTAAATTCTCAGAAATTATCGGTAAATTACTACAAATTACCGGTAAATTACCATAAATTACTGGTAACTTACCATAAATTACTGGTAACTTACCATAAATTACCGGTAAATTACCATAAATTACCGGTAACTTACCATAAATTACCGGTAAATTACAGCAAATACTGCAAACTTACGGTAATTATTGCAACTTATCAAAATTGTATTATAAAATGACATTTGAAACAATTTTGCTGTCATTCCCCTTTTCGTAATAAACCTCAAAACATTCGTTTCATCAATAGAAATAACGCAGGCTTCAAATTTCCTCCTACTCGGTCATTCGTCTCAACAATGCGCTCAATTTGAGACGAATTCGTATACTTCGAATTATGTAATTTGGCAACATAGTAGGTTCTTAAAATAGAAAAAACACCTGCCTTTCGTCTATGACGCCATTGTACTGACCTAAGGGAAGGTTAATGCTATAGGAGCGATATTTTATCGCGAATTTGTCAAGTTCGCAGTTTTTAACCCACAACATAATTACTTGGGCAACGATTTTTATCGCCATAAGTGAAAAATAAAACGAAAACACGATAATTATCCAATTTTTAGAGAACTTTTGATAACTATTTTTTTTAAACATGTACATAAAAATATTGCTTAAAAGTTTTTACAAAATTCCATCAAATGTATATTTTCAATTCGAAGGTAAGTAGTAAGTACTCGTACATAGAAAACTGTAGTCGCAGCCAAAATTTCAAGGTTTTCCAAAAAATGATCAATTCTGAAAGAAATTTAGTTTCGAACGACAAAAAAATCTACAAAGCTTCGTAATTTATAAGGAAACATGATGAAACAACAATTCTGATGCCAGCGCTCTCCAACTAGTACTACGACAGTGTAGTCATTAGAAGAAATAAAAATCATTTTATACCGTAAATTTGTACCTCTGTTGATAACGAACACTTGAAAGCCTTTTTGGTAAACTTGAACTGAAGATTTCGAATGTTACATTGTACAACGCAAACACAGCGTTTTCCTAACGCTAATCCGATTAATTATAATTTTTATTATTTTCATGCACACAATATACAAAGGTCCACGTTGCCATGTACACGATGCCGTGCACCTTTTTAAAACTCGATTCCGAGTCCAGGATAAATTTAGTAATTGCGTAAACGCGCGCGTGTTAATATTACCAAATACGCGAATCCGCGCACAAAGGTCGCCATTTTGTAGGCGATATTAAAAGAAACTTTTTTCTCAGCCATATCGGGATTATTTGTGTGCACGGCGTGATTTCGCCATTATCGTGTAATTTATTGGATCACTTAGTCCTTTGTTTTGCGCCTTAATTAGTACGTTGAAATGTTTACGCGGGCTTGCTCCGCGACCACGTAATGTTTCCTATGTACGAATCTGATAAATTTACTGGAAACGGAGTCGGTATGAATGAGCGTTTTGCGAGCTTGAATTAACGTGAAATCTATTCAATGCTGGATGAACCGATAACACCTTCATATGGTGAAGCCACATTTCTGGAGAAAGGAGAAAGTGACTAGGATTCTTCACATTGACATTAGCCCCCCAAAACTTGGTGGCATTTTGTACCCCTCGCCCTTCTTTTCTCGTACATAATCAGGCTACGCTAAAATTATAAAATAATCAGAGACCAGAATAAATTGAAACCAATCTATTTCACAGATTCGCGACCACAGCCCATCGAACATTTTTCCAATGGTGTTTGCATAACATCGACGCGGAAGGAGACGTGTGTCAAAACTCAAATCGAACAATAATTCATCGAAACCCGCATTTTACTTCAAGCATAAAAATAACTTATCTATTCATCATTAAGAATTTTGTTTTTTTTAACAAATCCTATCGAAAAAAATAAACCGAAGTCATTTCGTCTGATCAATTTAGCCCCGAAGGTGCTTCGAGGTTGCGAAATGAGGGGAGAAGCTGCAATTTGGTGTACATTTGGAATTGAATGGCCTTTAAAAACCTATTTCATTCCGTGACAGATATTGTGTTCTCAATTTTTCTTTTTTTTACATCTTACATTCACTTGATACGCCCCTCTTCCTCGCCATTTTTTTGGTTACGTCTTCCCGAAAACTACAGTTTAATAGCAAAAACTACTTTGTTCAAAATTGAAGCTCTTGAGATTCCCTACAAAATGGTTTCCTCTAACAGAGGAAAGAGCACGTAAAAAAACACCCATAACCAAAATTTTAGCTGCCTAAGTTCACTTTTCGATTTTTGGCGAATTTTTGAAATTTGAAAATTACGAAATTTTGATTAAAACAAAGAATTAAAAAATAAACTCGAAAAATAATTTTAAATCACGCAAGAAGTGTTTCCTCCCTAATTCGAACCCGCTGAATCCGAAAATCACATCGGCGAGCCATTCTGGAGCCTCCAGCGCGATTTTCATTTTTCTCCAGGAACTCAAAATGCTCCA